>JANHFR010004948.1:95236-107960 GCA_032468015.1 Mimophis mahfalensis | reverse complement strand
GTGAGATTCGAACATGCCTAATTACAGGCAGCTGGCTTGCTAGACTAAGTCCTTGCAGCCTGCTCCACCAAGGTCTCATGTAAAGCACTGTAAAGTGGTATACAACTAAGTGCTATTGCTATCTTACTAAGAAGAAAGACTAAAGCCTCAAAATGTGCATTTGTCTAGGTTCTAAAGAACTATGTTTAAATTCAAGTATCTAAAAACTACAATTCTGACCTGTTTTATCAACTGAATTCATGTCATAACTTCTTAGTTCAGCTGGTCCTGAAAGCCTTCCAGAGTTTACAGGATTGGGATAATATCTTTCTGGTCTTCGAGGAGGAAGAGATTGCTCATTATATAGGTGACCTATTGTTTAATAAAAAAAATAAAGCTTTTTTCAGAAGAATTCCTGAACAATGCCTACAGCTTATTTTATTTCGCATTCCTTATACAACAGTACTTACAAATTAAACTGTAATGTATAAGAGGCACATGCTTCCAGAAAATGTTAATGAAATCCAATACTTATTACTTACTTAATACAGAATGATAAAATCGTAAGACTGAAAGGGAAAGTGGACGTCCTCTAATCCATATTGCTTGCCTATGCCATCTCACAAAAATTGCTATCCAGCTATTGTTTGAAAGGGTCTTGTAATGGAGCCCCAATTACTCCAGTAAGCAGGTTGCTTAATAACTCTGATGGTCAGGAAATTCCTCTCTATTTCAATTTTGGATTTCTCTCTGTAAACTTATCTTCTCTGGAGAATTAATCTGTAACATATGATGCTTGAAAAATGATTCAACTATACTAGTCTGAGGAATTCCTGGGACAACCCTTTTTAAAAAAAAAATGGACTAAATGAATATCAGTAGTATGAAGGTAGTTTATATATTTTCAGAAATATGTAATCTGGAAATCGTTCTAGGGTTCTAATAGGTTTTGGATTAAATGAACCAAAATATATCCCTTAAAATGTTTAATTTTGTAATCAGCTAATTTTGTAATCAGCTAATTTTGTAATCAGCTAATTTTGTAAAAAAAAAGGGATGTATTAGCTATGTTCTCCACCTTATTTATAAAATGAATAAAGTGGAATGTAAATTGATAAATATTAATTCTGGAGAAAAAACAATGTTTAGAATATACCACCTTCAAATGATTTGTACATATTCATCCAAATCAGATCCATTCAAAGTAGATCTCAGTAATATTTCAATGCAGTTTCATTTCTGCATTTAGCAAAGAATGGCAGATCTTGTTTTGTTACCTGGGTGAGAGAGGATTACTCTGTGATCTCTATCCCATGGAGGTGACAAAGATCCAGTGTCAGAAGGTGGCCTGTGTGGATCAGATAACATACTAGTGTTCAGCTCTCCTCTTTCATTACCAACTTCAGTTATGCCAGGATTCCCCAGTCCTCTTGAACCTAATCAAAAAAATTACCATGGATCCAATTAGCTCAATATCTAACAGTCTTAACTGAACCTGTAAATACCAAAACAATGTCCATTTCAAAACATGTAAGTCTGTTGTCTCCTATTTATCATAAAAATTACTAATTTATCAAGTTTAGGTCAGAAGATAAACTTGATTAATATACACAAGTAAAATCTTACTAAAGTTACAAATAGGATAACAAAACATAATGTGTTGTGATATTTATGCTGGCTCTTAATACATTTATGTAAAAATTTGTATCATGCAGCTTGAACTTTCCAAAATGTACAGTGGATATAGAAAATCTAGTTAAAATCTAAATCTAATCTAAATCTAAAATGCCAGGTGTTTGAGATGTAAAAATATCAGACCAAGAAAAATCACTTCAGAATTTTTTCAACTTTAATATAACATAAGTTCTATAATTCAATTGAAAAAGAAACATAAATCTTTTAGGAGGGAAATAACAATAAAAAGTATAATAGCATGGTTGCATAAATATACTGTAGGTAGGGATGTGGCTATATTTAAAATTAACCAATGACATTCAAACTGATGGTAAATAGTAGACAGTACACACCTCAATGTGTCAATTAAAGTGACTGATCAAACCCATATAAAGTTAAGCTGCCTTGGTAGGATTTTTCTGACATTTACTCAGTTCCCTCTTAAACCAAAAGCCATGGTCTGCAATGAGCTGACAAAACATCAAAGGGATCTCAACGTTGCAAGGTATCAGTCAGAAGGGTACAAACAAATTGAAACATAGTGAAGATAATCAACAAGCAGAGAAAAATAGTGATATTACCAAGAAGTGTATATCCCGCCAAAATTTATGAAAAAAAGGGCAACCAAGAAGAAAATTGGACTGGGAGGCTGCCAAGAGTCCTACAGCAACTTTAAAGAGCTGCAGGAATTTCTGGCAAGTATTGATTGTGTACTACATGTGACAACAATCTCCAATATTCTTCATATGTCTGGGCTGTGATGTACGGTGGCAACATGGAAGCTTTTTCTTACCAAGAAAATCACCCAAGTCTAACTACATTTCACAAAAACCTACATCTAGTCTGATAAAGGCATGTAGAAATAACGTGTTATGGTCTTATGAGACTAAGGTACTAAGGTAGAACTTCTTGATCAGGATTCCAAAAAGTATGTTTAGTGCAAAAATGATACTGCACATTACTAAAAGTACATCAAACCAAACAGTGAATCATGGTGGTGGCAGCATTATGTTTTGGGGCTATTTTCCTCAGCTAGAATTGGGGCTTTAATCAAGGTGGAGAGAATTATAAACAGTTTCGAATATTAGGCCTCTGCTAAAATACTGAAGATGAAGAGGAATTTCACATTTCAATACCACAACCCACAGCATACCTCCAAATCAACAAAAGAATGGCTTCACCAGGAGAAGATCAAAGTTTTGGAATGGCCCAACCAGAGCCCAAACCTGAATCCAATTGAAAATCTGTGGGGTGACTTGAAGAGGGGTGTGAATAGGAGATGCCCTTGCAATCTGACAGACTTGGGGGGGGGGCTTTTGCAAGGCACAGTAGGCAAAGGTTCCAAAGGCAAGGTGAGTCAATGCTGATAGGCACCCACCCCAAAAGACAGAATGCTGTCAAAAAATCAAGATGCTTCAACGAAGTATTAGTTTAAGAGTGTGCACATTTATGCAACCACGTTCTTGTACATGTTTGTAATTTTTCCCCCTAAACATTTCAGTTTGTTTTTCAATTGAATTGTAGTTTATATGTTAAAGGTAGAAAAATTCCGAACTGATTTATGAGTTTATTTTTTTTAACATCTCAAAAAACCTGGCAATTTAACGAGTGTGTAAACTCGTAAGGTGCTTCTTTCCGCTGGCATCTTTGCCAAGAAGCTAAGGGAACGGGGGCATGAATATGATTGGAACGTGTGGAAAGCTGGAAGAGAGAATAGGAATTTACGTGAGCCATTTGCAGCTTGAGAAAATTTCGCAAGCCCAAGGTCAGACACTGAAGACTTTTGAAAGGTGCAGCCTGTTTTCCCAAAATAAAATGCTTAACCTGGATTGGTGCACAGTGGACACCGGGTGGCCCAGGAAAAGGAGGCTTTACTATGCTGTGTTTTGTGCCAACACCTTAGAACCCGCTTTGCTTCTTCTGTGCCTGTATGGAATTGTCAGTAAACTTTTACTCCCAGGAGTTTCTTTCACTGTACATGCCAATGTGACAGTTGACACTTTCTATATCAACTGCAAACACCCACTGGCCCAAACTAAAGCAGTAAAACCTCTGAAACTATAAAATTCACATCTGTTATTGGCATTAAACTTTAAAGAACTCCATATAATTTTTTAAAAGGCTATGTGTTTCCACTTCCACATTCTGATCAGGATTGGGCCAGTGAACACTAGCCAGAGAAAATGTTTAAAAAAGCAGAGCAACGTCCATTTTATATATTGTGTACTTTAACTGTAAGGCAGTCTATAAATGGCTATAACAAACCTTTTAGTATTATTTGGTTTCAATATTATTATGGAAATGTTATATACAGTACTTGTATCTTTTCTGTTACACAATGTCACTGCAGGTTTAAGTGAAGACTTTTCTAATTTGCCCTTTTTTTACTCACAGTCATCTTGGATTTTAGAAAAGGACAAATCATGTTCATATTTTACTTTACTTTTTACTTCATATTTTCTTCCTTTACGTTTTCCTCCTTCCTTTCCCTCTTTTACTGTAATCAAGGGGTGTCAAACTCACAGCCCACGGGCCAGATGTACTGCCCCGCCCTGTTTAGCAAAGGTGAAAAAAGTCCCAATACGTCATGTGATGCTGCTGCGACGATGCGAGTTTGACATCCCTGCTGTGATACATTCTCAGGATCTTTCCTTCACCATAGAAAAGACTCAGACTTTTAAACAGAGCTCAAGTAAGACTGCCCTTTAAAAAAAAATTTCATCAAGTGGCCAGTTCTTTGAGATTGCCTAAATAAGTCACTTCAGTTTTCTTGGCAAGGTTTTTCAGAAGTGGTTTGCTTTTGCCTACTTACAGCTAGAGAAAAAATGACTCACCCAAGGTCATCTGACAAAGTCTGTATCTAAATTGGGACTAGAACACAGTTTCTAGCCTGATGTCTTAACCACTACACCAAGCTGGCTCTCAGATAAAACTTTTATCTGACCACAAACATGCATTGTTGAAACATACGTCTGTTTACATTCCTTAAGACTTGAGAACTCCCAAAATCTGTGAATCTTTGAATCTGGCACTGTTCTTTATTGCTGTTAAACCCTCAAACTTTTGATCGCTGAAGTTCATCAGGGTGTTTTTTGCTGCCACTGCTTCTATAATTACCCATGTTTGTATTGTTCTGTTGACCTTAAGCTTATATATGAACAGGAAATATATTAGAACTTGTATCAATATGCAGTAGCACAGTGTAAGATTAAGGGAGGAGATGCCTGTGCTTACACTTCTTCCGATTCTCCAATTTAAAATAAACTATTATTAATATGTTTTGTCCTGTCTGCAAAAGTTGCAAATTCCCTCAGTATTCTCTTTGCCTTAAGCATGCAATTGTTTAAGTCATGTCAGGCTGCTACTTTGAAAACCACCACCATCACCCTGAAACAAAATTCACATTATATTAAGAGTCATCTTACAAAGCAAAGGAAGGAAGGAAGTCTTTTCATCAATTTAATCACTATGTATTTTCAAACAAATATTGCTCTCAGAGACCAATTCTATCCCAAACCCAACCTCCTCCAAGAAACCCATCACATCTTTAAAAGAGGTTAAAAGAGTTTTTCTTATTTTAGAAGAAGAAATTAGAAATAAGCGATTTGAACAGGTGGGAAAAAGAAACTGAAACTATATTCAATCTTTTCATTTTTAATTAATTATAGTTCAAAAGCAGATAAACAGTTTGAGTATCTTATTCTGATTCTCAAACCATAGTATGTGTTGATCTCTTAGCTACTTCATTATACTTGTTCATTCCAGACTGTCTTATGCCAGCAGTTTTGGAATAAAGTATAATAGCTTTAAAGCCAACTTTAGGCCACAATCAACCATCTAAGTTGGAAAAACCCATACGGTATTTTATTGTAACATAAGGATAATTATGACCTGCTTTTCCTTTCATCTCACTTATTTTAGTCTTAAAAACTACCATTTGGTCCAGTTTTTATTAATTAATGACTAAGCAGTATTGATTTAGGACTTTTTAAAAGTAAACTAATTTCAAAACTAATCTTTATGCAAGTGGCTTCATAGCTACTGGTGGATCAAAGACTTACAAAACATTTCAGTCAGGAACAAGTGTAAAAAAAGTGCTTTCATGAACAGGAGCCTTCTCTCTGCAGGTTTTCCATAAAAATATGTAATACAGAAAATTGGACATATGGAATTACTGCTCTCAGCTCCAAGCTAGAGACCATTTATATAGATAATACAAATTTAGCTGAAAAGGATTTTTTAAAGTCGATTTTACAGAACTATTACCAAGAAAGGAGGGATAGACTAAGAGGAGAGAGAATCCAGAATCATTAAGTTTTCAAATTTAAGAAGTGTACCTCTTCCTCCTCCACCTGGAAGCACAGGTGAAAGTCTTAAGGGACCCTCCAATAAGGTTGGGGGGGAAAGAAAAGCTCTTGTTTCAGATGAAGGTCTGCCCATTGGTGAGGGTCCATATGGGGACTGCTCTGGAACAGTTAAAACAAAATACTAAAATTCACAAAGTTAATGTTAATGGGTGTATAGAACAACAATTATTTATCAGCTCAGATTTGAAGTTTAAATTGGAACATAATAAAGTCAACTGATTTACTTTTCTTATTAGCACTGCAAATTACACAGCTCAGTTTTTGCTAATCATTTAAGGGATTCTGCAGGTTTTATTTAGGAATCACTGGGAAAAAATTAGGTATTGTAATTCAATGAAATGTAAATGCTAATTACGGTTTGGTAGGTTGTACATTTATTCAAAAATTAAGGAATTACACTGGAAATTAAATAAAATGCCATACCTCTGCCAAATGCTGTGGCTGTATCATCATAAGCATAAGGATCTTTTTTCAAAAGGTTGTATTTAAATTCTATTTCTGTCAAACTAAAGAAAAGAACAAAAAGGTATGATCTTCCATATAACTGCTTTGACCATTTAATTTTTCTACTGCAAAGGAAAATCAGTTAATCAGATAGATCACAGGCATTGGCTAATTCAGTGATTGATGCACACATACAATATGGATGGCTTCTCACCTTGCAAAATGATTTTGAGAGGCTAATTTAGGACTAAAAGCTAAACAAAATAAACTATGAATATAAAACAACATAATATAAAACAGCACAAACATATCCAAAATCTCAAATCCATTTTCCAGCTGGCTCATTCACTGAACCAACCCAGTATTTTTGGGAGGGCGGGGGAACAAAAGGGAAAATACATTTTTAAAGTCTTACAGAATACCAGAGCCATCTAAATATCATAGAACATGCTGTTCTGAAAGGTGGGAAATCATGACAGAGCAAGTACCTTTCGATAGCAGTGATCTCTGAAGTGATCTTAAGTCTACCCAGAAGCCTGCAGGAAACGAGTTTAGCTCAGGTAGTAGTGTTGTTATGTGGTCATCTCATTCCTTGCTACACACCACTACATTACTGATTAATTCTAGTTTCTGGATGGTCCACAAGTGCAGCCTGATGTAGACCAAATTGCAATAGTCCAAGTGTAATGTGATCGAAGCATGAATGGACTGTGAGCAGGACTTCCTGGCCAAGAATCAAGTGCAAGTGGCGTACAATACCAATTTGTGCAAAGGCCCGCATCATCACAGCTGCATCTACTCCCACTAATTCAAGGCAACCTCCAAAATGCACACCAGTTGTTTCTGGAGGAGTGCAACTCCATGCAGAACTGAAGATGGTCAGTTTTCAGAAAGGGAGAGGGGTCCTAAATCTCACAATCATTCTGAGTTGCTCAGGTTTAGCCAAAACCTGTGCTCTCCCATTCAAACCACTCCATTTTCCAGACATGAGGAACAAACCTTGACAGCATCACTTGGTTAGCCCTGAGTACAGATACAAAGCTTTATATCATCAGCATATTGATGATACTTAATTCTGTACCAACTGATGACCTCATTCAGTGGCTTTATGTAACTGTCAAATAGTGGTGGAGAGGGAAAAACTCTTGAGTACCACTGCAAAGCAGGACTTAGCCCTATACTCCTCCCCTATCAATGTCAAGTGTAACACCATGGCCCTTTTATCAACATCTGAAACTGTCCAGGAAGATACCATGGCTGATAAAATCAAGCCACTAAGAGATCACACAGGGCCAGGACAGATGCGTCACCCCCAGATTGGGTGAAGAGTATCTAGAATTGTTGGAGCCAGTTATGATTTTTTTAAGAAGTAGTGAACTATCACAGAATCACCCCTCTTCTTCAAAAACACATTAATAACCACCTGGATCTAACCATGTATTGACGCTTTAGGAGGCCTTGCTTTTGTTGATCAGGACTGAACATAAGGCTTTCAGGATTTATTTAAAAATAAGAGTTGAGATACAGAGGAAAAGATTATTTGTTGTTTTAAGAGTAGTTGATAAATTATGAAAATTATTTATACTTGTGATGAAGAAAGAAGTAATTTCTTTAAATACTATACAGTATATATTTTTCTTTACTATACTTTTATTTTTTCTTTCTTTTCTATTTTTCTACTTTTTTCTGCACTTTCTATTCTTTCCTTTTATGTTTGTTTCAACGGTTATACTTTAATCGTAATGTTTAATAAAACTGCGGTTAAAAAAATGCCAGGGCTAAACGGTAACCCAACATAATATGTTTAGAACTAATGTTAAAACCTCTAAACATGAACATCTTTATACTTACTTTTGTCTTCTGTGTAGATTTTCCTTTCTCATGTCATTCAGTTGTCTTTCAGCTGCCCTGGCTGTCAACTTCAAATATAGAGCAAATATCAGAATTTTGTCTAAATAAATAAATGTGCTATAATTTTTGAAAGTTCAACAAATATTTTGAAAATCAAGTATATAATAATTTTACTTAAAATCTAATTACCTTTAAGGTCTATGCATTACTTTAAATAGTAATCAGATAAAGCATGCAAATCCAATATGTTTAGGTTAACTGTAAACCAGAAAAATCCATATTCTAAAGCTTTTTAGGTACCAGTGCACTCTAAATGCCAAAATACTTTTAGCATTAGATGTAAATCAAATAGTCTGTTGCTTCTTCACTGTTCATCTTTAACAATTTCTCCATTTATCTTCGTGGAACTCCTACATTAAGTAAGGCAACTGGTATGCAGAGATATTATCATGGGTACTTATCTTTGGATATTATTATTATTATTATTATTATTATTATTATTATTATTATTATTATTATTATTATTATTATTTATCAGTGCACTGGATTGTTGGCAAGACAACCATATCATTGTACTAACTCCATTTTGGGCACTACTAAATAACAGTTTAGCACCTATATATGCATTTGGTTTTGGAAAGAATTGCCATTTTACCAAATCCTTAATCTGTTACAATCTTAAGGACAATTTGCTTAAAGAATCTTTTTTAACAAATAGGGACTATTGGTACTTAAGGAAAATAAATTATGAAAGTCATAATTCAGAAAAGAATCTACATAGCACCCACAAACAGAAAATGATTTTAAGATTGCACTTCTGGTTTATTTTCTAAAAATCTGGGAAGATATGTATTCAACTATATGGGTGGCAGTTCTGCATGAAGAACTTTTGAAAACTTTGGTGACTACTCTATTTTTTCCTCTGTCTTAAGAGTTTTCCTTCTGATGTGCTATAGGAAATATGGCTAAGCCTTTTTACAAAAGTTCAGCCAAGCTTTAAGAAAAAAAAACCTAAAAAAAAACATTAAGAAGGAAAAAGAATACTTCCCTTAGTGAAGATTTGTCAAGTCTATAAAGAATTTATGCACTGGAATAGCCATGGCAACGAGCCAGCCAATGGGAATTGTTTTTTGACTGAGACACAGGATTTGCTGTGAGAGCCATGTGAGCCGGCTTTAGTCTGGGTGTGGCTTGGCTATTCTGTGTTCAGAATTCATTTTTTCTGCCTACCACGTTGCAGAGATGCATCAGCATTGTTTGTATCATGTTTTTGCATTCTGTAGATAAAGAAGCTTTTTCTATATTATGAATCCTGCTCAATTCTTTAATATGTCTTGGGTGATTCTCAAATAAAACCAACAGATTGGCAGTTTGTAAATCTGATAAGTAAAATAAAATTTAATATAAAATGTAAAGAAACAGGGCCATTTTGAAACATCTATAGTTCCAAAGGGCAATCATGTGTCTTTGATAAAATAAACTAAGATAAACATATATGTAACCTTCCTTACTGAAAACGTCCTACACCAATGCTGTAATTTTTTTCAAACGGACATTAAAATAGTGCTTTAACTTACCCAATTATCATGAGCTTTTTTCTCATGTGAGTTAATCTGTTAAAACAAAGCTATACATTAATTTAGAAGTAAAATCAAACTGAGCAACACTTTATATGTTCTTTTTAGCAGAAATCAAATAGAATACTTTAAGCTATAGAATATAAGCGATAAAGGTACAATAAGATATTGCTTCAACAAAACTCTGCTGCTAAACCAAAAACAATTAAAACTACTCTTCTATGTATATTTACCAGAAAACAAATTTTATTGAAAGAATTCAATAAAAGTCATATCAATTTGCTTTTATGTATATTTGAGATTCAGCCTTATTTTCTGCTGTAGTTAAT
Organism: Mimophis mahfalensis; assembly: GCA_032468015.1. Lineage (NCBI taxonomy): Eukaryota > Metazoa > Chordata > Lepidosauria > Squamata > Mimophis > Mimophis mahfalensis. The sequence goes on along the minus strand of JANHFR010004948.1, from coordinate 97,739 downwards.
ATAATAGCTTTAGTTAAACAAAAAGTTAAGTTGTGAAGTTTTAAATATGGCTAAATGGATGAGTTCCTGAATGAAAGAGTGGATATGAATCAAAGAAAATTCCAACTGAAATAATTTAGAACAATGCTGAAAAGTGATTTCAAACAACAACTTTTTTCCTCAAAGAGGCCAATGAACTGAAGCCATGTTATATGAGGTAAAAAAAATAATAGAAAATTTTCAAGTAAGAAAATACATACTTGTTTCTCATAAGAGCAAACAGTTCTTTCCAGTTCTTCTTCAAGATCATTTGCCCGATCCCTATACAACAGTATTAGGAGAAACGGTTATTATTGTTGCAAAACTTTATTAAATAATTTATAGACATAAGTAAATTGGTTTTATTTTTTAAAAAACAGATGAAGTTGGCAAGACAATTGAAAAAGGAGACCAATCAGGTATCTCTATCTGCTAAACATTATCAGAACTTCCCTGTTGCAATTTCTTTGCTTGCAAAACTCAGTTATGCCTAAAAATGACAGGACATGTTACGAATGGAATTATTTTTAACTGAAGTTACTTTGAATGACATGCTCCTATTTATGGATCAAGTGGAAAGAATGAACTTTAGCAGAACTATCTCCTCTGCTGAAAATAAGCATGCTAGTAGCTGTGATTTAAAAAAGGATAATAAATAATTTGTCTAACAGATTCTTAGTAATCATCGACTATCTAAATCCTTTGTCCTCTTCCAGAGAGATTCTGAATTAAATCTAACAAAGGATAAGGGGGACTCTTATTACCCAACAGGGTTATTCTGGCTCTCTTCTGATTGCAGTCTCTTGCATCTTTCCCAGCTGTGCCTTAGGATTCCATGGTCCTCCAGACTAGTGGGGAATGTACCATAAATAACTACACCATGCACAACCTGTGGACACCATGCACAACATGGAGATGGGAGTTCTGCTTGCATGAATGGGCCTCACTTTCCATTTGCAAAGGGTGTCTTTGAAAGCAAACATAGGTGTTTAATGTTGTGTCATAGAACTGTGGGCCAATGCTTCTTTCCTCTGACATAAAACACTACTAGAAATATCTCAAGTACAATGCTAGATTGGTACTCTCCCAATTAATCTCTATTTCTTTTTCAAAAATTTGGAATTGTTTAATATAATACTTGGTGAAATTACCGGTAAGTATTCAGTTCTTCAGCAGCATGATTAATTTTCTCATCAACTTTGGAAAGTTTTTCTTCTTTCTGTAAACGTTCTTTTTCTTCTATAGTTAATTTCCTTTTAAGAAGTAAGTATTACATTAGTCATCACTGTTGTTTTTTTCATATGAAAACTGAAAATCACTTGCATTTACTATATGATTTAGTCTCTAGAAACACGTGGAATTTCCAAATAAAAATATAGAGACTGTACTTCATACTTAAGTGGTCAGTAGAAAATGCATGCTTAAGTGCACTAATGTGCTTATCGCCCCTCTCATTGTATTTTTATTCTCTTATCCTTGTTCTCGTTTTTGATCCAATAAATAACTAAATAAATAAATAGGATTAAGCAGTAAAAGAACGGATAGAGTTTTTGAATGATGCATGATTTTCCTAATTTTAATGCAGAACCTTGTTGGATGCGGTATGTTTGTGTATAAACAAAACGATGATGGAGAGTGAAACTAAAACTTCCACTATTTATTGTCTCTATGTTCTTTAAGTGGTTGGCAGAATCAGACATAAAAAGTATCCAATTTCTCTAAACTCTTTATATATTCAGGCTACACAGTGAAATAACATTCAGCCTTTTTAAAGAATTCAAAGCAACATTCTGTTCTTTGTATGACATCAATCGATCATACTGGTCTCAAAGTAAGTATTTTGTACTTTAAAATGATTTCCAATAAACCAAAAAACATAGTAAATAAATATTGTAAAAATACTTCCTTTAAGGCATCTTATAAGAATTAGAGTAACTGAATAACTCTTGTAGACCTGGATTTAATAATATCAAATCTATTCAATACTGGCACAAGAGAGTACACTAGTAAAATAATTTTGCAAATTTAGGTTATATATTGTGCTGCAAATTGAAAACATTCAATTATAGAGAAATAATATTCTGTAACAAATTAATGAGTGATTTATTAACCCAATAAATCCACTGTCAATAATACCTGTGAAGATTCATTTCATTTTCTTGGTACAGTTCTGTCATGACTTTAAGTTTTTGCTGAAGCTTTTGAATTTCATTTTGAACTTCTATATTTTCAGACCGCAAAATGGCATGTTCACTTTGTAGTCTTTTAATCCGTTCTGTCATAAAGAAACAAGTATAAATAAGCAAATATTGGAACCATAAAACTGTAACCCGTACCAATCGGGCTTCAGGCCCGGACACAGCACCGAGACGGCATTGGTCGCGTTGGTGAATGATCTCTGGCGGGCAAGGGACAGGGGATGCTCCTCTGTCCTTGTCCTATTAGACCTCTCAGCGGCTTTCGATACCATCGACCATGGTATCAT
>JANHFR010004948.1:73781-86648 GCA_032468015.1 Mimophis mahfalensis | reverse complement strand
ATTCTGGGAGTTGAAGTCCACACATCTTCAAACTGCCAAGGTTGAGAAACACTGCCTTAGAAGCACAGCCACAGTTGAGGCAGAGTAGTGTCTCTCAACCTTGTCAACTTTTAAGTCAAGTGGACTTCAACTCCCAGAATTCCCCTGCCAGCATGTGAGGAGCTGAAGTCTATACATCGTATAAATGGCTAAGACTGAGCAATGCTAAGGCAGAGGGTACTTACAAGGATTCTTCTGAAGCCATTGTGGACACGGATGTAGAGCTCTTCTCTCTCTCGGATGAAAAGGAGCTGCCCTTCAGGCACCTCATGAGCTCTGCTCATCAGGTTCTGGTAGGTTGCTAAAATGCGTACCTTTGGGAGAGAAAGTATTTTTAAAATGTGAGGTAAAGGAACTTGTATTTTTGCTGCTATTGATTACTGTTGGCAATAAAGGGGGAGCAAGGGTGAAATGGAAATGAAAGGCCTCTAAGAAGTGCAATATTATCATTTTTGCCTTAATTAACCCAACTACTACCACCCACAGTTGACCATTCTGTTGCCAGATTTCAGCAGTGCAATCTTGGGAGGTTTGACAGGGGGAGGAAGTTGCAGTCGTAGGAGGCTGAGAGGGGAGGCCGTTGAAAGCTAACAAGTGGTCCACCCTTGTGTGAAGACAGTGGCTGGATTCTCACAATCTGTTGAACCAGAGACTGACACTACTATATTCTAATCTGTATATTGGGTAAACCCAGATTAAATCTGTGAGGCTTAATTTTAGACTCAACAATCTGGAGCATAACAAGTTGGAGAAAAATGCTATAAAAATATGAGTTTTTTGTCTTACCCCCAAAGAAGGTGGGTCACTAATGCCTGGAGGTCCTGGGGGTCCTGGAGGACCTGGGGGTCCTGGAATACTGATATCTGAAAGAAAACAAAACCACATTTAAACCATGATCCGACCGAAAAGCGTCTAAATATGTGACAAATAAATTGAAAAGACATTAAGGGTCTACTCACGTTGTCTGTGGGGACCTGGGAAAGAAGGGGGTCCTGGAGGGCCAGGAGGGCCAGGAGGACCTTGCGGCCCTGGGCGTCCTTCAAAACCTGCCCCTGGAGGTCCTTGGGGGCCTGGAGGGCCAGGCAGGCCCCTGATGCTCTCACCTTTGGGGCCCTGAAAAGGCAAATATTACATAGATGCCATTACAGTCAAAAAAGCATAGAGTGATCCAATATTAACTTCTTGCCAGCCCAAAGGAAGGAATGTGGCTATTTATTAATAATCACCATTATTGATTAATCTAAGGCTGAGAAGAGGAATATCCATCTTATATCCAGCTGCTTCCCACTCTTACCACATCTGAGGATGTGATTTGGTAGCCCTTTTTACAGTGACTTGTTCTTTGCTGGGGAGGACAAAGCACAGGACTTACCTGCAAGGCTAACATGAGGAATATTTTTGGGATTTGGTAAATAAAATTTGTCAGATTCATTCATATTGGGTAAGCTCCTATGGCAGGGGTCTCCAACCTTGGCAACTTGTGGACTTCAACTCCCTGAGTTCCTCAGCCAACTTTGGGAACTGAAGTCCACAAGTCTTAAAGTTGCCAAGGTTGGAGACCTCTGTCCTATGGTATCAGGGTATCAGACGCAAGAATTTGCATAGTTAGTTGGGATGAATTCAAGCTTTTAATTTCCAAGAAAGTGGATATGATTGTCAGGTCTGTTGGCTACCTATCCATTAGATCCTCCCCAGGATCTGATATGATTAGGTCCATGGAAAAACGTTGGCTTTGTTGAGGGAAGGGATGTTTTCAACTGCTTTGAAAGAGGTGGTGGTATGCCCTCACCTTAAGAAGTCATTGCTGGACTTAACAGTTATAGAAAAGACAGGAGGAAGGAGTATTAGATGTGTGTGCCACCTTGAATTAAAGTATAAATAACAAAAATGTGATTAAATATAAAAATCTAAAAAAATGTTCATCCAATCTCTTTTAAGGGAAGGTTGTTGAGAAGATGGTTAGAAAACCCAGAAAACCCAAATGGAGAGACTTTCCATGTCAACAACCATGGCGAAGACCAAAGAACCTATAAGTAGACCAATTCTTCAGAATAAGGAGAGCACATGTGCTCCAAATGAGTTGTTTTGACTATCTTGGTTCATATTAAAGATAAGTGACTTTATGATTTAATAAACTGGACACTAGAGGAGACTAAAGATTCTGAGTAGTAGAAGAAAAAATTACAAGCTAATTTTTGGTGTCAGTTAACTAGGACTTACAAAATGACATAAAATGTTATAGTAGTAGAAATTTTAAAGGACATCTTTAAAAACTGGAGCCAAATATTAGTAGCTATAATATCAACAGTGTCATTAATGATGTCTGGCCTACACTTCGAACAGACTGAGAAGAAATCAGAGTGATAAGCTTACAAATGCCACTCTTGCTTACAGCTACTGCTGAAAGCTACAGGTAATCCTTGCTTAGCAACCGCAATTAGAATCAGCTGATCAGAAAATAATGTGACCACAATGGGCTTTTGATCTTACTTCCCATTTGGCTGTTAAGTGAAAAATCATGTGGTTGCAATTTCTGATTTTTAGTCCTGCATTCCCCACTAACTGTTTGTTGCAAGCTGGTTGGGAAGCTTGCAAATTGCAAACACAGTATTTTTTGGAGTAAAAGACGCTCTGAAGTATAAGACGCACCTAGCTTTTGGGGAGGAAAACAAGAAAAAAAAATCTGCCTCTGCCTCCTAGCAATTTTCCTCCTTGCAACAAACAACCTGGTCAGCTTCAGCACAGCCTGATTAAGCACAAGCAGCTGATTGTCCTTGGATCTGCCTCTCAACAATCAGCTGATTCAGCCTGCAGGGATTGCCATTGCCTATTGCTGTCCTGCGCGCCCCATTTTCAGCCTCCGTGCACCTCATTTTCAGCCCTCGTGCACCCCATTTTTGGCCCATTCTAAGTGGCAGGGATTGGAATGGGCTAAAAATGGGGCGCGCAGAGGCCAAAAGTGGGATGCAGAGACCAAAAATGGGGCGCATGGAGGTAGCAATAGCAATCCCTGCAGCCTGAAACAGCTGATTGAGACAATCAGCTGCTTGTGCTAATCAGGCTGTGCTGAAGCTGACCAGGCTTTTTGCGGTTTGCTGCAAGGAGGCAAATTGCTGGGAGGCAGAGACCGAAGGTTGGGGGCTGGCTAGTGGGCGGGGCTTCAGCAACATTCACTGTATAAGATGCAGACATTTCCACCCACATTTTTGGGTGTGTGTGCATCTTATACATCAAAAAATATGGTAATTCAAATTACCTCTTTTTTGTGGCGACCGAGTTTATCCATTAATTTACATCGCTCTTCAATTAGTTCAGCAATTTTATTGGCAAGCTGCTTTTCTCTTTCTAAAAAAAGGAAGAAAGAGCTATTATGATCTTTAACAGAAAACAGTCCCAACACAAGGCGTAACCCATAGAAAATAAATTAACTTACCTAAATAAAGTCTACTTTTAACCTGCAAAAAAGAAAACAGCAAATATTGCAGTTTGTTCACAATATCAAGTGAGATTGAAAGCCAATTTTCAATTTAAGTCTGAAGATTTGTGTAGGGTAAGAAAAAAAAATACAGTAAACCTTACACTAATTAGAGATAAGAAATCTAAAATGGGAAGAATAATACACTTTTTCCTAGAATGTGTTTTCTTCAATCATAAGACATTGGCTGAAATAAAACAACATTAAAACTAACCACGTTCACCCAATCAGCTAAGATTTTTAACCTTAGTCTGAAGCACAATGAATAGTACTGAAAGTAAATTCCTTAAATGAAATTAGACAGACTTATCAGAGAAGAAACCATAATTTTTCACACCCCGACCTCTTAATGGGATTATTTCTTTGTCTCTATTGCATCTGCAGATAGTTGCTAGGGGCCCTATTTTGGGTGAGAAGTTTCCTCCCTGAAGGGAACAATACAGGGACTTATTTGCAGGGTTGCCATGAGGAATATGCTGTGTACTTAGCAGATAGCTGCATTCACTCAGTGTTGAACTCTGCAAGCAGAGGCTGCAGGAATACTCTTACAAGAGTATTTGGGGGAAGTTTGATTCTGCTGCATTTGAGGAAGTAGACAGGGCTCTTGTGGCTGTTAGTTTGGTCACCACTGTATCAAATCATTATCCCTCCTGATTGGTTAAAGCTGCCTGGGCGGGGACGTGTGATTGGGTCTGGACAGTGACTAATAACTTTTTGAAAGAGGGAAAAGTTCCTTTGGCTTTTAAAGAAGCAGTGGTGTCTCCTCTCCTGAAAAGACCACCACTTGATCCAACCAGTCTAGACAGCTTTTGTCTAGTCTCCAATCTCCTCTTTTGTGAGGTGGTGGTGGTGGTGGCAGCAGTTTTCATGGTTTTTTGCAAGGCCATGAAGACTTGATTATGTGCCCAGGCCTGATATATATTTTTTTATTTTATACTAATTCAGAGCCCCAACTTTTCTGGCTTTGCAGACCAACAGGGAGAGGGAAGAGAAGGGATGGACTCACATGAATGATGGGCACGCACAAGATCCATTTGCAAAAGCAGGAGGCATGCACGCACATGTATGCACTCATATGCTGCTTGTGCAAATGGGGATGCATACGTGCACCCACCCGCCACTTTCATGGCCTGGATCTGAACAGTTCAAGGCCTGGTAGTGGGCTATGGCCCAGTGACTGCTGGTCTAATTGTCTTAATTTTTAAAATTGTTTTTGTTTTATGAGATTTTTTTTGTTGAGGTGGACAGCTACAGAAATCAAATAAATAAATCAAAGTAAGTTGGCTTAAAATTACAAGCATTTCCCAAATGGAGGCAATTCTGAAATGTTGCTAAGTTTCCCCATAACTTATTAGTTGTATTATTTTATAAACCACGTAAGCAAAGAGTAAAGTAAATTTTGTTTAATGCTTTAGGTTACAACGGAATGTTTACCAAAATATTTAAATAGGACAAGGAAGGAAGGATTGTATAAACGTCATTTCACAAGAGAGAGATTTTACAAAAAGCAGCTAGTTTAAGGAAGAAGGGAAAAGAACTTATATGCTTCATTATAATTTATATTTTGCAAAGAGCTGTTCTCATATAATTATAAATCACAAAATTAGATTTGAAAATGTCAAATTATGCTGTGTTAAATATTCTAAATCAAAGGAAGTTTAGTCAAAAGAAAATAAAATTTACTAATAATTCTCAAAATTTATTGAACTTAATTTATTTTTTTTAATATTTCCAATACATATTCTGATTGAAGAGAGAATCATCCTCCTGAATCTATGTAGCGATTTAGGATTACAGTCTTAAACTTAACTACTCAACTATCCATAAATCGATCTACTGGCAAATAAGCATGCATAGAAACATGGTATAAAAATCTGCTTTAGCTAAATGCTTAGCAGAATTATTTTACAGCATTCCAATTTAATGCCACACTACATACTTACTGACTTATACATCCTGGATAAGAACAGTATAACAGTAAAAATGGCAACCATAACAATTTCCCATGAAAAACCAAAGAGATCTGGACCAGGTCTCATATTTTCAGGGAGTGATGCAACAACCTTTGAAGAAGGAAAACAAAGTTAAAGTCTGACAGAACAATTGTTAATACAATTTCCATGTTTTGATCATATTAATTAATAATTATTGCATTTAATAAAATGTTGCCCAGCTAAAAGGCATAATAAACATAAAAGGGAAAGGGGGATAGGTATATTACATTAATCAGGGCAATTGCACAATTAAATACCAAGTACTATTTATTAATTGAGTTGTCAGTGTTTTGTTTAGTTTAGTTTATGGAAGTGACTACAGTATTATCAGAAACTCTATATTTCAGATTTGTTGAATACATGCTCGCAAATAAATTTGTATTTGTATTTTATTGGATTTGTATGCCACCCATCTCCCGAAGGACTCTGGGCGGCTCACAATTAAAATATCAATGATTTAATCGTCAGTGAAATTTGACATGACCTAATTCTTATTAGGAGCTTACAGATAAGTGTGCAAAAAAGTCTATGGCCATAAACAGCAATTCTGAACAACTTTAGCAAGTAAATCAAAGTCCTAATTAAGCATGTAGCATATTAGCTGTTAGTCCACTTTCACCTTTTGTCACAAATGATGCCCAGAAAATTTTATAGACAAAATGAGAAATATAACTATGAAAGCATTAATAAATTTGCCTATTTTCAGTGGTCCAATCAGTGCTAAGGGCAAAACTCCTGAATAATGAAAGATGCTAAGGTGAATTCTGCTAGAACCCTGAAACCAAGAATTTGGCTGATAACTGAGATCAGTATGTAGAATTCAGCCTCTAATCAGAATGTATTACATTGGGGGTCTCATCGCTTAGGGCTATCAAATAACATTGTTGTACCACTGTAATAATACCTCAAAATTGACTTCAGTACAGTAGCTGAAGTTGGGCAAAGTCTGTTCTGGCTACAGCATCTACCTGCTGATCTAGCAGGTATTATGAGATCAGAAAAACGTTCAAAGTGTGCACCTGCTCCTTCACATGTTCAGTCCATATGGAATGATTGATATAACTAATCTGGAGCCAGAAGACTTCTATACAAAACAGCAAATCCATCTTGCTAAGATTCAACTTTAGCCTGAATGTCTCCTCCAGTTACACACAGTTTCTAAGCGCTTGGTCAGACTTCCATCCATTTCCTGGTTGGCCTTAAGTGATGGTAAACTGAGGACACCTTAATCCAAACTGACAGATGATTGCTCCCAGCAGATTTTTCAAAAGATTTTTCTTTTTTTTTTAAGAAAGGAAGGGGCCTCAACTCTTTCTTCCACCCCAATTTGAAATGCCTGCTCTGAAGAAGTAGAACCATTGTAAAATATTTTCTCCAACTATTGAAAGCAATCCAGAAGGATAATTAATGGTACTGAACCCAACTAACAAATCCAGTAGGAGCAGAAGAACCACTATGTTTCCATTCAGATCCTGCCACAGGTCATCAATCAAACTGACAAGTATGGTTTCCTTGTTTTATATACACAATCAGAGTACACATGTACAAATCCTGATTTTACAGGTACGGCTAATTAATATTTTATTAGTTACAGCAGTAGACTTTATGCCAAGCAAATTATAATTCCCACCTCATGTGACCTCAAACTACAGTATGCCAAAAGACAAATCTTTATTCAATTTGGAGACTTGGAAACTGACCAACACTCAAAAGATTCTGGGTGGTTTATACAATAAAAAAAAATTAATCTGAAGAATGCAACAGCTAAACACACCCCAGAGCAGCTAAAACTAGCAAAAGTTCAATATCCATGCTAGCCCAAGCTGGAGAGCACAGCCACAGTTTTAATAACCTCCAGAAAGCTTATAGGGTGAGTGCCACGGAGCAGGAGGTGCCATTCCAGAGGGCATCTACTGCCACAGAGAAAACTCACTGCCTAAATGACATTGTTTCCACTAAAGGGATCTGAAGCATAACCACCACTCTGCTCAATTGCTCTGGCTGGTTAGAAAAAATGGTATCTCAAACAACAATGTCTTGACCCTGGACCTCCTTATCACCCCAACACAGTTCAAGCATCCACTTCGTGCAAAGGTCTGATTTATAATGCCAGTTTCATCCGTAAGTCATGCCCAGCACTGCCTAACCCGAAGTCCTCCAGATATATTGGACTTCTGTTCCCATCATTAAGTTTCCAAAGCCACCAGCCTCGGTGAGTTATTGGGCTTTACTAACATGTATAGCTAGACAAAAGAGAGGAGCAATTCTACAGACCTGCAAAGAGGCTTAGCTTTTCTATTTTTCTAGCAAGAATAAACGTGCCTTTACCTACAATTCATAACATCAAGTTTTAGTGATGCATAAGTTTCATCCGAATTACTGCCTCGTGCAAATATTGAAAGAACGGGACTTAAGACACCAGGGTTATTTTTGCCTAGATTTAGACGCTTGGTTTGAATCTGGTCCTTATCACAGAAACCAGGAGCAAAAACAGACTATGGGGAAATTTCCTTATCCTTGCAGAACGACAGCCACCGTCTCCTGAGAGGCCGCGCGATGTTGAAACCTGCGGCGCACAGCCACGTATCTCCTGCTCTAGAAACTAAGCGCCTGATACAGAAGTTGCGTCAAACCCCGGGGAACTCGGCAGGTTAGCCTCGGGCGAGGGCCGGGCGATCGACCCTCATTCCACATTGCTTCGCAATCGGCCCCCTCTGTCCCCCCACACTCACGCTCCGAGCACTTCTCAAGGCCAACCCATAGTAGTGCTGAACGCAGTCCCTCCAACCCAGCCCGAAAATCCCGGCGACAGCGCCCTCCGGACTGCCCCCAGCAAGGGCGACATTAAAAGTCGCTGCCATCTTACTGCATCGGCGGCGATTCTACCAAAGAAGCCCCGATAGCGCCGCCAGCGCCTCCTCTTCCTGTCTCGGAGAGCTATCGGGATGTACCACTAGCAGCGCCGGGGAGGGGAAGAGGAAGAAACCATATCTGCTCAAAGACCAGCAGATACAAAGCAACCCCCAACTTGTCAACAGATAATTACCCCCCTAAACGTTGTAGTACGGTAGAGAGGGCGAAGTACCAGACTGGGCTAGAAGGTGGTAGTTTTAATCCTTCGGTATGTTTACTACTCCGAAGGACTGACTTCTACTACCTGATGCGGATTAATATTGAAAAATATCGCACTTGTTCAGAAGATAGAGCAAGTTCGCATTCCCTTGCCTCTTATTTTTTTAATGGGGCCTTATTTTTTTTAATGGGGATTCTAAGTTATCGATGAAGCTTTGCTATCCGTGTCTCGATATTGCATTGCATGTTGATTCTATTATCCGCAGGCATGATACCATGAAGACAGTGCAGAATTCGGACAATACATACGGACTGCAGCTAGGCACTCTCACAAGCTGAATTTGCTCAGGCGGTGTTTCTCGACTTTGATAAATTTAAAAACTGTGGACCTCAAAATCCAGAACGTCTCTAGTCAGCATGTTGATTGGGGAATTCTGGGAGTTGAAGTTCAAACTTCTTAAAGTTGCCAGGGTTGAGAAATTCTGTCCTAAGCCAGGCTTTGAGCATTCCTTTTAGTAGAAAGGGCCAGGGAGTCCAGGACCAAATAGTTAAAGCCATCAACAATGAGATGGATTCAGGTGTGAAACAGTATGTCCAGCAAGTAAACATTCTGGCTTTGAAATATAGGCTGAGGATATATATTTTTTCAAGATACAATATATCACTGCTATATATATAGCTCTGTAACTGTCACTTTATACACAACATCCACTGCTGGGATATACTGTATATGCTTTACTTGAATGGAAGGGAATGTTTTGCATTTGGTAAAAAATAATTTTATGCTACCTACTTTATTTTTATAAGATCTGTATCAGCTATTTTAAACATATGTCTCTGCTTTTTACCCTTAATGATTAATTACTAATCAATGGTATTTAAATATAAATGAAGCAAGACACCAAGCAAAATAACAGGTTCAGATAGAACATAAAACTTGTATAACAAGTTCCTGTCTCAATGTCATTCATTCCACTAAGAAAATTATGTCTCAAATATGGCATTTTACTTCTAAATGCAAACCTCTCCCATTCTGAAGAGATTGAGGCTCTTGGTTTATGACATTTTTGCCCACCAGCATGCATAGGGCAATAAAAATTTCATATTGTGTTCCGTACTGTATGTAGAATTTTATTTAAATAGTTTAATTGTTTTTAGATTTGGTATATCACCCTTCAGAACAGATTACACAGATCTGATATATTACCCTTGAGAACAGAGGCTTACATGCTGTAAAATAACATTTAAAATTTAAAATGAATTATGCAATATGTAAATACAAGGGTAGACAGTAGAGATGCAAAACTAAAATGCTAAAGCATACAACTGACTTCTAATAAAAAAGCCTGACAGAAGTCAAGGCTTTTTGCTTGATGCAAGAGATACAGTTAAGGAACATTACTCAATAAAAAACATCATTTCTAAAGTTGCCCAGAAGAAAATTAAAGTGGACTATGTTTTCAGTGACATGACACCTATAAAACAAACTGTCCATAAAGTTCACATTGCTGGTCTTGCTCATTGAAGAAAGGGGAAGAAGAAATGGCAAGAGATGTTAAAAGGTAGGAAATTTTCAGTGAATTTATGCTAAAAGGGGACTGAGATGCATAGTATGAATATAACATATTACTGTAGTCACGGATGCATGTATGTGAGTTTGTCAATGCATATATTTGTTTTTGCACTCAAAATAGAAACCAACATTTCATACTCTTGACATTATAGGATAGAAATAATAGAAAAAATTAACTGAAGCAACCTCCCTCCACTCACAAAATAAAAAAAAGCATCTAGTACAATGACTCTGTGGCAGTCCAACAGGTTGGTATCTTTTAGATAAAAACAAAATCTCATTTTCCATGTTAAACAAAGGATATGGTAGCCATACTACATTTTTTATGATTAGTTAGCATTCGCTAACTCATATTAAAGAAACTTACCTTTTTACCTATAGGTATCATAGATGAAAAAATAGAAGTTATAACAGCGCAGAATGGATTCAAATCCAGGGTTATCTGAAGTAGCCATTCATTTTCTGTTTCATGCACAAGAAAAAGAAAAAAGCAGTTCTTACTATCTTCTTTACAGATGAAATATTGTTTAAAATCTGGTCTTTTAATATTTAGATTAAGTTTGCTTACCATTACTAATGATACAACTTTGATTCATTAGATTGTTCTCTTGTACTTCTTCTTTGATGTCCTGTTGATCTAGATATTTTTTTCCTGGAGCATTTGGCTTTTTCTTAGGTTTTGTGGGTGGTGTTTTTTTTCCAGAGTATTGATCATTCTTAGCTTCCTTATTTGAATTCAAAGGATATTTTTCTTTGAGACCATTGGCAGGTAATTTCCCATTATCTGCAAATAATTACATATTATACATTTTAATTTATATGACATTTTAGCTGGTTGTATTCTGGATAATTATCTTACATCTTGAAAAAATATGGGCTGTTCTGTTCCACACATTTTTCACTGAAAGCTAACAAGAAACTAATTTAGAAAAATAATAATAATTGGCCACCCTGAGTCATCTCAAAGTGAAATGGGTGACAAATAAATCTGAAAAATATATACCAGTAAATAAAATTATACACTATATTAAACCAGCAGTTTGCTATCCATTTACTTGGGCACTGAGGAATTTCTGATTGAATATTTATTGGCTGTGCTATAAAGTATCAGACAACTATTTAAACTTCAACAACTAAATAAACTGTAACCATACGTACACTTACAGATATCTTTGAACCTGGGAGGGGGTGGGGTGGAATTAACAAGCATGGAATAGATTAGGTAGTCCCTTCCATTTTGTACCTGATCCTCCACTTAACTTTTTTTTTTCATTTCCATTATAGTGATAAAAATAATTTTGGTTAAGATTGCCATGAATCTGGATCCACAAATCATGCCGTGATACAGTTTGTTTAACTATAATATATAACCATAGCTGAGCTTGCTCCAGGGGTGAGTGCCTACCGGTTCAGCCCAGTTTGGGCGAACCAGTTGTTAGCGTTGCCAGAGGCGCGTGAAAGTGGGCCCACCCACCGTCCCATTCTTCTGGGCTATCCTTTATTGTGCGCATTTGCTGAGACGCACCAGAACCAATTGGTGCACCTCAGCTGTTTTTCGGCTCTGGTGCTTCTCAGGTGTTTCCTAGCCCAAATGGAACATGCACACTTCCATGTAGCTGTGTGCACATTCCATTTGGGCTAGGAAACAGCTCATAGGCATCCCTGTTTTATTTTCCTGCTCTGGTGCCTCTCAGCAAATGCGTGCACATGGTGTGCATGTGCGCTAAGCACACGCATGAGCACAATGCGAACCAGTTGCCACACTGGTGGAAACCCATCCCTGGCTTGCTCAATATATTAAGACTCAAATCATCATTTATGAACAAAATGGCTGGATCCACACATTATGCTCAACCTAGCACAAGCAAATCACATTTGGGTTTATTTTGTTTTTATTTAACAATATTTAGAGCACCATGTTTGGAACCAGATAACACCTGGATTTTTCCTCAGTAATAAACAACAAGCACGTACAATAATGACATCATTCCCAAGAATCCCCCAAAATGAGAACTGATTTTTGAGTGAAAGTACTTGGTTCCTAAATCCATATAAGCAAAACATTCCTAATAATTATTAGAGTCCAGAAAAAAATAAAAAAATAAGGATTTTCAGAATTGTGGGAAGGATTCTAGAGAATTCCATTTGAATTGTTCCCAATTGGAAGTTTTTATCTTCTGTTCATTATGATGACAGGAAATATATTAGAGTCCTGATTTCCAGACTGATGCAAAAGAATTCAATGTAGTATTCTTTTCTAATGTATATAAACAATTAAAATCCAAATGATTAAGAACTACAATGCATTTAATAGTCCAAGTCATGTATAAATAATACATCTGCTAAAATCATGCTTATACAAATATTGCACTTTTTCTAATTATTGAAAACATCAATTTGTTTTTATTTTAAATCATATTTCATCCAAAATAATACTACACTTAGGATTAGGGCAGGGGTGTCAAACTCGATTCATTGAGGGCTGCATCAGGGTTGTGTTTGCCCTTGGGGGCGGGGGGGCTGCTGGGCATGCTGGGGTATGTATGGCCAGGCCAGGGTGGGCATGATCAGCTCTACAGGGCCACCTGTGGTGGCCAAGTGCTAAGGCAGGACCTTCCTCAGACCCTCCCTCACTCTCATTATAATCTTCCTTCCTTCCTTCCTTCCTTCCTTCCTTCCTTCCTTCCTTCCTTCCTTCCTTCCTTCCTTCCTTC
>JANHFR010004948.1:61677-73681 GCA_032468015.1 Mimophis mahfalensis | reverse complement strand
CCCTCCCTCCCTCCCTCCCGCCCTCTTCATTCGCCTTTCTTCTTCTTTCCGCTTTCCTTCTTTTTCCCTCCTTCCTCTCCCTCCATCTATCCTTCTTTTTGTCTTTCCTCTTGATCTTTCTCCTTTCCTGTCCCTTCTTGCATTCTCAAATGCAAAAGGGGAAGCATTTCCCCTTTTGTTTTTAGTTTGTTTTGCTAGCCCTCTGCCAGCAAAAACAGAGCTTGCAGCCCTCCTGGGTTCCATTTTTGCTGGCAGAGGCACTGCAGGCAGGTCCTTTACTGTTTCCAGGGCGGCCCCTTGGGCCAGATCTAAGCACCCCATGGGCCAGATTTGGCCTGTGGGTCTTGAGTTTGACACCCCTGGAGTAGGGTATTATCTTGAAGTTCTACCAGTGTAAAAGAGCCATCAATTTTTTGTTGCATTCTGCCTAAAAAAAAATAGAGGCTCTATGCTTTGTTTAAAAGCAAACATTTTCAGGAATTTTTGATTTATCTACTTTTATTACCAAAATAGTGGCCTAGTACCTGATTCTGTCTTTTGGTTTCCACAGTTGTTTCTGATATCCCACATTAGACCTTGGACTTCTGGCAGTAAATGCATTTTGGTCTTCATACACTTCTTGTGTCCAATATTTAATTTATGTTTATGTTCCACCAAAGTTGTTGCTTGTTTTCTCTTTTTGTAAATATCTTCACATGGAGAAGTAGAGATGTTGTACTGACACTTTTCAAACTCTTGCTGTAGTTGCTGCAATTCATCTACTACACAAATATTTGCTTGAAGAATCTTTCTTGATTTCTCAACTAGCTTTAAATTAAATTCCTGGAGTCTTAAGGGAGAACTAGCATCTTTGCAGTCTAAGCCTATATTTGTTCTCAATTTACCATTTTGAATTGCATTCTGGAAAACAGACTCTCTTTCCAGAATTCGGAGTCTGTCAGTGTTTCTGTTATCATTTTCTGAGTCTGCAGTAACAGATTTTTTCCATTGCATTACTTTATTATTAAAATAACAAAAAGCACTCACACCCTGAAATTCATATTTTGTTTGGTCATGGGCATGTTTAGCCTTATGTCTCTCTGCTTTAATATTTTTATTAATTTTATATTTTGTGAAATCATCATTATCATTAGGTTTTTTATATATCTTTCCAAAATAATATGAAGTTTTACCAAAACTTATAACACTTTGCCGCATATTAAAATTTCTCCCATTTTTGTTCCTGAGCACTATGTTTTTCTTACTTTTCTTATCTTCCTGGCCCTTTTCTGGCTTAACTTTTTCATACCCACAAATAAATAGTTTATCTACATAGTTTAACTTTTTAAAACAAGCTGTTTTGTCTTGTGTAAATATTTCATTATCAGGATCAACAACTAATCGGTGTGTGTTTAAACTACCTTTTGTGTACATAGGGGTGTGATCCATGATATGATTTAGAGACTCAAGATCATGGGAGATCTCATCTGAGGAAAATTTGCTAGGATTAATGCTAAGATCTGATTTGGAATCTTCCCTCTTAATATCTAAATGTTGCACAAGAAGATCTTCACTGGCAAAAGTGTCTACTAGGCCATGCTTTTTAAAAAGTAAATTACGATAGTCAGTGATTAAACTGCATTTAGTTTTCTTCTGAGATACTACTATTGATACAGATAACATTAGTGGTACTATTTCTTGCTGAAATTCAGGTTCAGTACCTCCAGTATTTGAAATGCCAGGTTTTTTCTTATGTTGAGTTAAAATTTTAAGCTCCTCATTTTTTAAATTAGGTGCTAAATATGTTTTTGTGGTATATTCTACCCGATTTATATGCTTTCTATCAGGCCTTGTACCTGTTATAATGCTTTTCTTCCTATCTGATAGATCAACATGAGAAGCTAAAATCTTTTGTTCACTTTTTAATTCTTTTTTACCTTCTTTTGAATATATTAGACTTTTATACATGTATAGTAAATGCATACTTTTCTTAGAAAAAGTATGAGAATCAGGATAACGTGAGATAGTTTGTTCTTGGGGAGCATAATTTTCAATAGTTTTTCGTACTGAAGAAACTTCGCAACTTTGAGCACTATCATAATATTCTTCTATTGTTTCTGAACTGTTTACTTCATTGCTTCTTTTGCATGTCTGCATTTGTGGCTCCTGAAAGTACTTCTTTTCCACACTATGTGTGACAAAATTCAAATTATATTTGACATGTCCATAAAATTCTTTTTCACATTGAAGCAGTTCTTGACCTGCAGGGAATGGAGATAGCCCTGGCTGCTTTAAGTTATTTGGATACTTTTCAGTTGTTTGCATCTGTTTGCTATCTTGTTGACTGTCAATAGTCAATTGCAAAATTGGTTGTGATATATGCATTTGTACTTTTGCTCTTTTTTCAGAAAACTGATTCATACTTTCTTTAATTATACTTTTGTTCTGCGGATAGTCTTCTTTATAACATATGGAAAACATTTTCAT
Source organism: Mimophis mahfalensis (assembly GCA_032468015.1). Classification (NCBI taxonomy): domain Eukaryota; kingdom Metazoa; phylum Chordata; class Lepidosauria; order Squamata; genus Mimophis; species Mimophis mahfalensis. The sequence goes on along the minus strand of JANHFR010004948.1, from coordinate 71,215 downwards.
AATACCAGGTGACATGCTTGCTACATTCTTCACCTCAACAAATTCATTTTCTTTATGAGAACCTATAACATCTTCTTGTATATCATTCTTGGTATATTTTTCTGAATACAAACAAACCAATGGTCCTGAAATCTCAGTTTTCTTCATAGTATCAGTGTAACGTATGACAGGTGTAATTTCATCCAAACCTTTTAGGTTTAAATGTTTAATTTTTTTAATGTATTGTTTTCTAGATAAGGAAATTCTTTTCACAGATTTGTGCTGTTTAGTTGATCTTTGTAGACTAAATTGTAATTCTGAAGCTTTGTGTGGTTCATCAAAGTTTTTATCACATGTTTTTTGATCCTGGAATAAAGGTTTTATTATACATTCTGAAACATGTTTTTCAGATGAAGGAAGAATTGTTTCTAATAATAACATAGCATCTTTTGTTACATTTGCACTGCCTACATTGTTTTGCATTGATGATGAAAGTAAAAAAATATCTTTGAAAACATCTTCCTTCAGATTTGCTTCCTTTGCTGTTTTCTGATTTAACATATTTTTCTTTTCTATTTTTTTGTTTTTCTGTAGTGATTCAACACTATTTTTAGACTGACTATTTTTAACCTTGGTTTTTTTAATTTCTTGCAAAGAATTTATGGTTTTGTCTAGAAAGTTCTGAAATCTAAAGAGATCTTTATAGTGGCTCAAATAAATGCACTGGAGCTCTTCAGCTTCACTGTACTGTACTTCAGAATGTATGACTGAATCTGGAGAAAAACAAATAGAAAATGGAGACTGAGCTAACTTCCTTGCATCCTCAATAACTGCTTGCTTTTCTTTTTCATTATGAACATAGCTTACTTTAAAACAGCAGTTCTCAACCTGTGGGTCACGACCCCTTTGGGGGTCAAACAACCCTTTCACAGGGGTCACCTAAAACCATTGAAAAACACATATTTCCGATAGTCTTAGGAACTGAGACACCGCTCCTCTATGTTGGGGGTCACCACAACATGAGGAACTGTATTAAAGGGTCCCAGCATTAGGAAGGTTGAGAACCACTGCTTTAAAATCTCCAGCATCATTGGAGTAATTTTCATTAAATCTTCATTACAATACTCTTCATTTCTATTTTTGGCTTTTTGCTCTCCATTTCTCTCTTTTATTCCTCCCTTTTCTATTATAAGTCTTCTTTCTAATAAAGTTTCTTTTCTTCCCCATCATAGCTGATTTCCCACTGTCTAAAACAGCAATAGATATTTCATTCATCCAACCTATCAAAAACAGCACCACAAAAAGCAGATTAGGAACACAAATTAAACCAGGGGGAAAAATGGTAAGTGAGCACCTGTCTACCCTAGATGAGTTCAAATCACCAGGACCAGATGGATTACACCCCAAGATTCTGAAGGAAGTGGTAGATGAGATCCCAGAACCACTGAACTATATCTTTCAAAGATCCTGGAGCACCGGGGAACTGCCAGAGGACTGGAGAAGAGCTGGTGTAGCTCCCATCTTCAAAAAGGGGGGGGAAATAGATCCAGGAAACTACAGACCTATCAGCCTGACCTCAATACAAGGGAAGATTCTGGAAAAGATAATCAAGCAATGAATCAGCAAACACCTATTGTAGAAACAAACAAAGTATTAATCAAAAGGCAACATGGGTTTGTCAAAAACAGATCATTCCAGGCTAATTTTATTACATACTTTGACAAAGTGACAAAATTAGTGGACTAGAGGAATGCTGTCGATATAATTTACTTGGTCTTCAGTAAAGCATTTGATAAAGTAGACCAAAACCTACTACTTGATAAAATAGAAATATGTGGGTTAGACAGTATCACCACCAGATGGATTCATAACTGGCTGACCAAACACACTCAACGTCTTGTCCTCAATGGAACTGCATCTACATGGAGGGAAGCATGTAGTGGGGTACCCCAATGCTCTGTTTTAGGTCTAGTACTCTTCAGCATCTTCATCAATGACTTGGGTGAGGGGATAGATGTGGAACTCATCAGATTTACAGACAACACTAAGCTAGTAGGGATAGCCAATACTCCAGAAGATAGGCTTAAGATCTAGAAGGATCTTGACAGACTTGAACTTTGGGCACCATCTAACAAAATGAAATTCAATGGTGAAAAAAGTAAGATTCTACATTTAGGCAAGAAAAATAAAATGCACAGGTACAGTATATGTGGTACCTTGCTCAATAGTAGTAGCTGTGAAAGGGATCTTGGAGTCCTAGTGGACAGTCCTTTAAATATGAGCCAATAATATGCTGCTGCAGCCAAAAAAGCCAACATAGTTGTAGGCTGCAGAAACAGATGGATAGAATCAAAATTAATTCTTGCTTAATTAACACATAAAGTGTTAATACCACTTTATAATGCCTTGGTAAGGCCACACTTGGAATACCGCATCCAGTTTTGGTTGCCACAAAGTAAAAAAAATGTTGAGACTCTAGAAAGGGTGCAGAGGAACAACAAAGCTGATTAGGGGACTGGAGGCTAAAACATGTAAAGAACGGTTGCTGGAACTGGGTATGTCTAGTTTGATGAAAAGAAAGACTAAGGGTGACAAGATAGCAGTGTTCCAATATCTCAGGGGCTGCCACAAAGAAGAGGGAGTCAAGCTATTCTCCAAAACACCTGAGGGTAAGACAAGAAGCAATGGGTGGAAACTGATCAAAGAGAGAAGCAACTTAGAACTAAGGATACATTTCCTGACAGAACAATTAACCAGTGGAACAACTTGCCTCCAGAAGTTGTGAATGCGCCAACACTAGAAGTTTTTAAGAAGAGACTGGATAACCATTTGTCTGAAATGGTATAGGGCATGGTGGTTAACCTTTTTGGCACCAAGTGCTGAAACGGGAGCGTGCACACATGCACGCAGACACCGGAAACTGGAAAGGCAGCTCCCCAACCCATGGGTGTGTGGGGTGTGTGACGGAAACTGGAAGCTTAGCTTCTCAGCACATGTGTGCGTGCTGGCCACCTGGTCTTCCGGTTTCTAATGTGCATGTGCACATGAAGACCAGCTGGCTGGTACACGCATGCACTCCGGGGAGCTGCTCTTCTGATTTCAGTGCTCCTGCATGCGTGAAGACCAGCTGGCCAGCGCATATGCATGTACAAAGGCCAGCTGGCCGGTGCACCCATTTGCACTGGGGAGCTGCTCTCCTGATTTCCAGCGCTCCTGCGTGCAGAAAGACTACCTGGCTGGCACATATGCGGATGCCAGAACTCAGAAGAACAATGGGCAAAGGCTGGCATGCCCGGAGAGGTGGCTCTCTGTGCTACTTCCACCACGTGTGGCATAGGTTCGCCATCCCAGGTATAGGGTTTCCTGCCTAAGCAAGGGGTTGGACTAGAAGACCTCTAAGGTACCTTCCAACTCTGTTATTCTATTCTATTCTATTCTATTCTATTCTATTCTATTCTATTCTATTCTATTCACTGTCATCTGGCATATCGTTGCGCTGTGAAAAATTCCTTAAGGGTTCATCTAGCCTGATGGTTCTCAACCTGTGGGTCGGGACCCCTTTGGGGGTCAAACAACCCTTTCATGGGGGTCGCCTAAGACCATCGGAAAACTCATATTTCAATACAAATACAAGTGTATGTGAAAATAATTTTATGGTTGGGGGTCACCACAACATGAGGAACTGTATTAAAGGGTCAGGGCATTAGGAAGGTTGAGAACCACTGATCTAGCCTTTTGAAAAACATTTTTTTCCATGCATTTCCAGACTAATTTTAATTGTTTCTTGCATGCTTTTAGAAATTCTTTCTACAGATGTTTCTGACACCTGCAAAAGTGAATTTTCTACTTGTTCTATTTTATCTGGTCCAGCTATTTCCCAGCAACTTTTTTGTTTTGTTTCATAGCTTGTTGCTCTGGTGGTGAATTAGCTACATTTTCTACCTCTACATGAGACTGTTTCTTGAATTCTAGAATGTGAATAATCTTACTTTTTGTATTAAAGTGTTTCTATATTTCTGAACTCCTCCTTTTCTGATCCTGACCCTTTTTATAATTAGTTATTTGTATACATTGATAGGAAAGACAGTATTTTTTCTTAGAATTCAGTAGCAGCAAGTGTGGTTTATTAAATTCTACTAATTTACCATTTTCAGTGGTTTCTATGTTTTTTTTACTAACTTTTGCTGCTAAAGAATACAAGATAAGGTTTTCCTGAGAAGTGTCAGTACTCTGTTTTCTAATTCCTTTTTGATAGTATTCTAATTTAGTAGAAAGTGCTTTATATATTTTTTATCTGTAGAAAATGCTACTTCACTATTTTTAGGTTGTCAGTTGTACTCATTACATTTTAGATCTACCTCCAAAGTGTCTGCATTTTCTTTAGCTCTGACTTACTGAAAATCTAATGCATTTGTAAAATAGGTAACAGAGTAGAAAAACTGGAGGTTTTTAGAGCATTTTTTATTTTCTTCACCTGCAAATTGAGTATCTAATGGAACAATATTATCTATACTGTGAAAAGTTGGAAGCTGCTCTAAAACTGAGCTCTGAATGGCTGAAGATTCATGTCCTAGCTGATTAACTAATATGGCCTTATTAACTTCAATTATATTATTATATACACTTTCATACAAACCTGACTGGCTTTTTATTTTTTCTAACACCCAAGTATTTTCAATGATTTGGTTCCCTGATACTGAATCTTGTTCTGTACTGGAAGATTTTAGATTTTCAGCAAGTTCAATGGAAAAAGAAGCAGCTTCCATATACATGAAATCAGGGTGTTCATTTCCTAAAGGAACTTCAATACCTGTAATATCTGGGCTGGTAATTTCTTCATGATATTTTTCTTTCTCTTCATCTACTGCAGATTCAGCTGTTTGCTCTATGTTCTTTATGTTTTGTTCTTCATAGAGCATTTGCTCTACTGCTGCTTCTCTCAAACCATCCTCCACTGGGACCGATTTTATATTAGGAGGCAGTGGGTCTTCATTCTGATCTACTTCTCTGTTTGAAAGCTGTTCTTTGTCTTTTTGAGCGTACCCAAAAGTTAAAATATCATTTAACTTCAGATCAAACCAGTTTGACTCAGACAGCTCATCATCACTGTGTTTCTCTATTCTTGCTTCAGAAGCTGCACTTCTGACATGGTGGCCACTATTAGAAGCAGTGTTGGAACTGCTAGGGAGATCTGGATCACCATCTTTGTACAGCAGATTGTGCCCTGATTTTTCATTTCCAAAACGAAGCAAATCTGTGAAACGGCTCTGAATCCAGCTATGTGGTTCCATTTTACTCTCTTTGGGGTTTTTTTTACTATCAGCATTGTCAGCTATTGCCATTTTTCTATGTCTAAATGTAATTTGTTCTGCAATCTCTGAGGATTTTCCAGAAGCCTCCTTACTGTCTTCCCTTCCCAAACCAAGCCAACCTGCGATCTCAGAAACAGTCCAAGTTAACTGAGTTGGGACCGGATTCAGAGCCTGGCTGATCGGATCCTCTTGCTGGCTAGACTCATCTTGATCTGCCTTGCTGTGACTGATATATTCTTTTGGGATAGAAGCATCTGGGAGCTTCATGATTTCATCCTCAGGCATGTTAAAGTCTTTACCATCCGTGTAAAGAGATGCATGCTCATTTTCTTCAGCACGATGATTAAGTATGCTGTCTTCATTTTCAAAAACATATTCTTCACCATCAAGACAAAGGAAATCAGTTTCCTAAAAATTAAAATACATATAAAATGAATACACTATTTTTTGACTTATTTAAAACTTCTATTGTTTACCTAGCTTTTCTCACCCATTTAAAAAAGTATTTGAAAGCCCCTTTGGAAGGTCCCTTTGTGCATTATCAACTCTCTCTCTATATATATAATATAAATATTAATATATAAATATGGATAGCAGTAGTTAAGTGTTTCCATGAATATTCTCCTATAACTCGTTATTAATAAAGCATAAAAAAGTGATGTGGAAAGGGGCTCTGTCACTGCAAGGAGTAACTTCAGCCTGAGCTCTTAAATGTTTTACAGTCTTTTTGAAATGGTTTAATGCTGCTCTAGAATAATGTTTCAAGTAGATCATGATCAGGAAAGCAAAATCTAGCATAACTGAACAGAGAAAATTAAAGGATTTACATTAGGCGTGTCCAACTTGCAAGCTGTATGCAGTCTTGGACAACTAGTAATAGAGCTCCACAAGGTTGTACACTTTTAAAATTATTAATTATTAATTATTTATATACATTAATTCTATATTTTGCATGTAGCCCAAGACAATTATTATTTGGCTACGTGTTAAATTTATTTGTTGCCTATCTCACAGTGGGGCTACTCTAGGCAGTTTATAATAACAAAAACAAAGACATGAAAAGAAGTGTAAACAAAACAGAAGTAAAATAATTGAACAGTAAAAAAACAATGAAAGACAAATCAATAAGAATTCATCAATGGGCTAATGAAAGAGTGGAGCACTAGGAGCAGAGGTTGAATCAGCCATAATCCAGCAGCCACCTCTAGCATGGAACTCCACCATTGTGTCTCTAGGCCCACAGGCAGAGCCAGAACTTCAGGCTCCTATGGAAGAATAGGAGGATGAGGCCAGATCTTACCCTGAAGGTAGGATGTTCCAAAGGGCAGAGAAGGCTCTTTTGGATCCCAAAAGTCAGAGTTCTTTGACTGATGGGATCCTCTCTGCTGGCATGAGTAGGGTAGGCTTGTCCTAGTGGCATGAGACTGTTCAGGTAGCCTGGACCTATGCTATTAAAGACTTTAAAGCAGTGGTTCTCAACCTGTGGGTCGGGACCCCTTTGGGGGTAGAACAACCCTTTCACAGGGGTCGCCTAAGACCATTGGAAAACACATATTTCAATACAAATACAGACGTATGTGAAAATAATTTTATGGTTGGGGGTCACCACAACATGAGGAACTGTATTAAAGGGTCATGGCATTAGGAAGGTTGAGAACCACTGCTTTAAAGGTTATAACCAATGCTTGGAACTACACCCACAAGCAGACCAGTAGCCAGTGCAGTACACAGAGCAGAGATGTAATATGGGCCATTCTAGGGGCCCAAAGTCTGCTCTCACTGCTGCACTTTGTATCAGGTAAAGCTTCTGAATTAATTTCAAGGGTAACCCCATGTAGAATACATTGCAGTAGTCCAGATGAGAGATGAATAGGGCTTGAGTAACTAAGCATGGGGAGTCATGATCCAGGAAAAGCCACAACTTGTGCACCAGCCAAACCTGTGCAAAAGTTCTCCTAGTCACACCCATCATCTGCTCTTTGAGCAGGAGACATGAATCCAGGATAAGCAAAATGGATCTGAACAGGTTAGTATCACCCTGTTCAGAACTAAGGATGGCAAAAACTTGAATCCTGAGGCTCCATGCACCCAAACTTACTCAGTCTTGCCAGGGTTCAGTTTTCCCCTATCCAGGTCCCTACAACCTCCAGGCATCATGAGCAGGCAGAGACAGCATTACTCAGGCCACCAGATATAGATCTGGTGTACGTATTTTCGACATACTGATATCTCAACCCATGGTGACAGATGATCTCACCCAATGGCTTTTTGTAGATGTTAAATAGAAGAGCAGAAAGCATTGAGCCCTACAGGACATTGTAAGTGAGCAGTCGGGGGCTGGATCTCTCACTCCCTATTAACACTGATTGGGGAGAAAGGAGTTGAACCAGCCTTAAACTATGCTGCCCAGCCTCAACTCACATAGCCAACCCAAAAGGATACCATGGTTGATGGTACTGAATCAGAACACTGAGAGGTCATGGAGAGCAAGAATAGTTGCAACTATCCCCATCCCACTCTCACCAGAGATCATAGGTGCGACCAAAGTGTCTTTGTCCCATAGCCAAGCCTGAATCCTTCCTGAAAGGGGTGCAGGAAATCCATTTTATCTAGGTCCCCCTGGAATTGTCAAACAACCTCTTTTTCTATCACTTTCCCTAAAGAGGAAAGATGGGATACTGGATGCAAGTTGTCCAGGCAGGCTGGGTCAAGTGGTGGGTTTTCTTCTTCAGTCAATGTGGCTCAGGCAAGCCAAAAGGTTAGACACCTATGATTTATATGAACAAATCAATACACCAAATTACCTCCTGAGTTTCCTTTGAAATAGTACCACTAGAGAATTTGAAATGTTCATGAAGCATTTTAATTTACCTTTGTGGACACTTCTATTTCTTCTGTAATGAATACTTCTTCTGTGTGGACAGCATCCACTGGGAAATAACCAAATTCTTTGCCTTTCTATAGTAAAAGGGGAAAATGGCATTTATGAACACACTGTGATTTCTATTTAAAATATTAATGAAACAAAAATCATATGAAGAACCTCTAGAATTTTTTCTCTTATATTTGGGGAATAAAATTGTTTTTTTCCTTGCGAAAATTTGCTTCTTCCTGGTTTTTTTTTTAAATAGTAGAGAAATGTTTGTTTTTAGTTTACATGCTTTAGGACATTATCTATAGTGGTCTTCTTATTTTATCATCAGTAATTTTTCTTCTAATTATGCCAACGGGTCTCAGTTTCAGTTTAGAAGGGAACAGTTTTAGTATAGCACCAAAACTGATAACAATTCTGTTTAAATTAAGGAGAAATAGGGATGTGAAGTATGGGCTAAAAAGGAACCAGAATTGAATAGGTCAGTGGTTCTCAACCTGTGATCCACAGGCCCCGGGGTGGGGGCTGCAATGTTGTCACAGGGGGCGGTCTACGAAGGCTTGAAGAAATATTATTTAAATCTTAAGTCTTGGGGGTCCCCCACCACAAAAGGTACTTAAAGGGGGTCTATAGTGAAGAAAAGGTTGAGAACCACTGGTGTAGGTTAATAGTGATGATCTACTCTAAAATCTCTAATAGAGTTTATCAGAAACAATGGCAATAATAATTGAAAGCATTCAAAAAAATACTAATCACCATATTGATATCAAGAAGTATCAATATTAACACTGTTAAATCAGATATTATAATCTGTGCAGTATAATAGCATTTTGATCCACCAGATCAACACACAAAATAATAGAATGCTAAGCCTGTTAATCTAATATTTAGCAATTAGATTCTTTACATCTGCTTGTTGAACCATTATATTGCTTTTGGTTAACATTGCTAGAGCAAGATGGAAGTAACTTCCCAATACATTTGGATGATACTAATTTTAGCATGGTATGTTAGTCCATGATAATTAACCTCTGTGGTTAAGAGGCCACTGCTAAGCAACAACAGCAGCGTTGTCAGAGGAGGAACAATTTATGAAAACCATAAGTTGCTCATTTATACATGAGCAATAATGTTACGTAAACATATAAAAGGGACAGAGTTTGTGTGGTGATAATGCAATGCTGTCTTCCTCATTTTGAGAAAAGTATCAGATGTTGTCAACTCTGAATCTATACCTATAAAAGGGAAGTGTTCAGTGCTGGTATTTATTTATTTATTTTATTTATTTATTAAATTTGTATACCGCCCTTCTCCTGAAGGACTCAGGGCAGTGAACAGGGCAATTAAAACATAACAATATTTACAATTAAAATTA
>JANHFR010004946.1:288653-304385 GCA_032468015.1 Mimophis mahfalensis | reverse complement strand
GCCAGTAGAGCTCAGAAATGTTAACATTGCACTCATAGTTGACTGAAGATAGGACTACCAAGAAGCTGATATTTCCGTTGACAAGCAAAAATAAAACCAAAAGGTATTTTCTTCATGAAAGGGGTGGGTGTCTTCTAAATATAGTGTTCAAATTGCAATTGCTACAGGAATAAAAAAAAAAATAAGATTTCCTTTACAAATGCCACCCCTGAAAAGAGACCTTTGATTTTTCTGAGTACACCAATCTAGTATTAATTTAGCCAGAGCCCATTCAAAATGGGAGGCAATCAGTAGCTCTTGTTGGAACTCAGCAAATGATCTGATCTGAAAATGCCACCGGTTTTTTCACCACTCCCAAAGTGGCACTTAAAACAGCCTTTTGTATTATATAGCTTGTGCTATTCTGTATTAGTTAGTGAAGGCAAGGACCTCGTTAACAAGAAGCTTTCCCTGGGGGATGCTTGTTAAGCTGACATTTCCTTCTTGAGTTGGAAAACTTTCTATTATGGAGACTTAAACTGCTCGCTGCTTCTTCCTGGTCTTTGGGGCTCCGTGTTCCTTTCCGCCATTTTGGAAATCATATTTTCTAAAGTCTATCATGCTGAAGCAGTGCTGCCAGGGAGCCTGCAGTCCCAAATAATGAAAAATCACCTATATATCTCTTTTTTCTTTTCAAAATGATGGAAGAATTCCCAGGATCTTTCCTGAGGCAAATGTATCCTTCAGAAGAGGAATATTACCTCTGGATCCTCCAGGACTTTGCAGGAGATCAAGACATTGACATCCTCATGGAAACAGACACATACAGAAATATGTATATGGAACATTCAAACCTACCCTACTGTATATATTTTCTCCAACAGATGACTTGGGGTCAGAGGGAATCACACTGCAGAGACCCAATAATTATTTCCTGAACATAAATTTGAATAAGGCAGCAACATTGACCAGCTTCTTTTCTGAGGTTCAGTACAAGAAGGTTGTGAAGGTAGCACTTCTTATATTGACATATCTTATATTGACATATTTTCTCCCTACCTCAAGGATGGGAAGAAGCACAATAAATGGTTATGAGGAAGAATCCTGTATTAGGTTGAATAGGGATCTTTTCAACTTACTTGTGAATTGCTTGTGAATGAATTATCCTATTTTAATTGCTTGGTATATACTGCTCTGTGGCAGACACGGTTAAAGACTGTTAACTACCATTATTACAGTAAATGTTCTGTTTCCTGAAGCATTTAATTGAAATAAAGTAATTGGGTGGATAGGTTATTTCCTCCATCTTGTATTTCTAAACAAGCAGTACAAGAATTCATGCCCAAAATTTCCTTGGTTGAAAAGAAATATTGGGGCCTCTCATACATACTGATCCTAGCTGCACAATAACACATTTGTCAAGAGACATAGCTTCTATGATTTCAAGATAATACAAATATCAAATGCAAGGGTTTAAACCTGCTATATTCTGAAATTAAGGTTCATAGAATTGCTATTTCTGAACAAGAACAACATTGTTTATTGTGGTACAAAAGCAATTTAAATAGACATACTGACAGATGCAGATGTTGAAAAATGCACCCTAATTTATGTAACACAAATACTGAAATAGGAAGAAAAACAGATCAAATATCTTACTTTGAAGATTTGGAATCCATTTAGACAGGGACAAAAGGTGAACTTCTAACTAAAACTTCCTGGTCCAGTTATTGCTTTCTGAAAGAAACAAGAACAGAAATGATTCAAAAAGCTTGAAATCTTAATTTTCACAGAGACTTAGATTGGAAATGTTTTCATCACACTGTATTTCTACAATTAGCAACTGACATAGAATGAGAAAGCCCTATCAAATCCAATCAATACATCAAGTGAATGTACTAAACTTTTAAAAAATCATCTATCTGTGTTGGTACTGAAGTTCCATACACCAAGCAAACTTTCTAAATAGTTCAAACCACATACAGTATGTCATTTTCAAGTTCAATAGTTGCATTACAGCTCCCTAAGATCATTCAAAGCCCTGCAAAATAACTTCATTAATGTTGTAAGAAGAACACTCCAGATCTCACAGCTGTGTAAATGGAATAACTGTGATCTTAAGAATTATAAGCTTTCCAAACATGCATGTACAGTAGTTCTGTCCAATTTATATTTGCCTATCAGGAAAAGAAAACCATGCTATCACAATGCAACTGTGCAGGAATTTTTGACCAACACTTGACCAGTTGAGATCACAGACGCACTTTATGGTGGCTGTGATAAAACAAAGTATCCATAGTTGCTTTTCCCTAATATGGTGGATACTGAACTCAGGAAATGTCAATTACATTACATATATACCCCATCTCTGTGAAGTCTTCTCTTCTTCCAAATGGATGTCCTGGTTACAACTTAATAAAGAACTGAATGCTGAGATGATGCTGGTTAAAAACAATAAACAAACTAATTTCATTTCCAGTTGGTCCACTGATCTATTGTTCATCAGAATTTGGAAAGAATAAGTATTAATTACCACAAAACTCTAAATATCGAATGGAAGGCCACAGTTCATGAACTGAGATCCTCTTTGACTTAATAATGTCCCTTGGCATACTTGTGCTCTTTTTTCAGTGCAAATGCCAGACCAATGAAATGTTATGGATATTTTGGTGATCCAAGGTGGATAGTTCTTCGATGATGCTTCTGGTGAATCAAATCACTTGAGCAAGATTTTCTAAATATAACTTGTTTATTAATAAAGACAAAAATAGTAAAACCTAACAAAAACTATCGGTTATTGATTGATTATGCAGATATGCACAACATGTCCTTACAGGTAGACTCACATAGTAGAACAACTCTAGGTAACATGTGGGAGGAGGGTTTTTATACATAGGTGGGTAACACCTCCCACTTCCTGTAGTGGTGTAGGATGGGAAATCTAGGTATTTCCCATATATGGCATTACACATGTAGCCAGGCACAGCAACAATTAGAAATAGTCTAACATGAAAGATGAGTAGACCTCCATCAGACAGGTAACATAGTCATGTTCACAAATCTCCTGTCAGTTTTCCAAGTAACAATCTCCAAATTAAAAGACTCAAAGACTGTCATCTTTTATTAGAGATGTCATATTGACACATCTGAGGAAAACCCAAATCTGAGACTTCCGAGTTTTCCCCAGCCCAAAGACAATCCAAAATCCAACCCCTACACCCAATAGTTCATCACATGGTCCAATCGTTACTTCATTCCAACTGGAGCCTATCCCTAGTCACTCCCCTCCAGGTGCAGGGTAACATGTCCTTGACTTTCTGAGAAAGGAATGTTGTAGCTAATCTTCCACCACTCCTTGACATCCCCCTCCCAGATTCCCAGGCACTGAATGTAGCAGCCCAGAAGCCTCAGAGAAAAATGGCTTCCAAGCTAACATCTCCTTCAATATGTATGTTTCATTCCCTTAGAGAGTTCTGAAGATTTATTACAAAAAAACCCCAGATATTATTAGAGCAGATACATTTACATGTCTTCTGCAATGTGTAATGTGAGTAAGGCACCACCCACATGTATCAAGAATTTTGTAAACACAAGTCAGATGATCAAATGTACAATTTCTTTCAGGTCTTTATGTTAAAGCAGAGGTTGGCCATTTGTGAACTTTACATCACTGGAAGTCCCTTAACTAATTTCTTCTGCCCCTCAATTAATTTTAATTAATTCAAGCCTCTGGCAAGAGAAATCTATCATAGTCTGCTATGGACACAAGGAAGAGAAAGAAGGAAAAATGTTAGAAAAAGTGAAGAGGAGAAAAGAGACATGTCAGAGAGCAAATGGATGGCTAAATTCCTGTCTAGCTCTTTCCCCATTTCTCCAGACACAACATGCAACAATTTTACAGAAATCTCTTAAATGAATGAGAAAAAAGCAGCTCACCTCTATACTAAACATGGGAAGCTTTATAAAGTAGATGGGAATGCAGGGATGTTGGGTATGGGATTGTGAACAGATGCACATACCTTTCCAGTTTTGGCCTATATTTGGTAATCCCTCTCTCTATAACTCTGCAACAGTTCTGGCTATCCCTGAATCCTATTCTTTAAAGAACCATTGGAAGGAGAAGGAATTTTCTCATGATCTCTTCTTCTCTTGGATTTGACAGAAGTGTAAAATAATAGGAAGGTTGAAAACAAGTTGGGAGATCTTTATACATTGGAAGACATGGTAATTTTGTGCATTCCCAACTGCTCTAGCACTAAAACACATTGTAAGACACCCTGAGTCTTTGGAGAAGGGTGGGATATAAATGGGATTAAAATAAAATAAATAAATAAATAAATAAATAAAGATAGATTGGTATTATGAGTCCTGATATCCCAGGACATAAAACAACTCTCCTGACCTGAATTAGTAGGATCAGAGGTGGTATTCAGCCAGTTCCGACAGCTTCCGGAGAACTGGTAGCGATAATTTTGACTGGTTCAGAGAATTGGCAAATACCACCTCCGACTGACTGACAACATAGCCATGGCCACTAAGCCACATCCACAGAACTGTTAGTAAAAAAAACAACAACACTGAATCCCACCACTCAGTAGCATCCTAAACTATCCTTTATAACTGATCTAACTGTGGATTTGTTAGTCATTTCAGTGTTTTTAATCTAACTTTTATATTCTGTTTTCTGACAATTCTTCTGTGCAGGTCACATATATAAAGACTTTTCTCAAGGCAGTGGAACAGCTTGGGCTACAGCTTGAGAAGCAAAGGGGAGAACAAATCCCTGGGAACATTTCCCAAGATGTTATAAGGCTATATAAATCCACATCGAACAGTCTGACTGAAGAATGTAAGTGACCATTCCTTCAATAACTGTCTGTAACAAGACAGAAATAAACCCCCGTCCTTAATAGTGAACTTGACACGCAATGGACAGCTTGCACTTTCATGGAACTCTTCTGGGAACATTAAATGTTATTTCTTTGACATGCTTTTTTATCCCTTATTCCTAGATACAATCTTCTTAACTATGTAATTCCTTGTTAATGATGCTCATAGATCTTCTTCTCTTGGTATTATCTGTTGTCTTATCCTCCAGTCCTTGGTGGGCCATCAAAAGTGATAAGTCATAATGGAATAAAAAGACATCAATATGTTTCCTAGCTTAGCTAGAATCAAAGGTACATGCTGGTGAACTATGAGGCTATGGAGATAACTCACCTTGAGTGAGAGTTCAAATGGCAAAGCACAATCAACTTATTGGGAGAATGTACAAGTAGTCCTTAATTTATGGTCTCAATTTAATTGAGTCCCAAATTTATGTTATTAAGTGAGGCATTTTTAAGTGAATTTTGCCCATTTTGCGACCTTCCTTGCCACAAGTTGTTAAGTGAAACATTGCAGTTAGGAACCCATTTGTTAAGTGAATCTGGCTTCCCCTGTTGACTTTGCTTGTTAGGTCATAAAAGAGGATCACACGACCTTGGGACACAGCAATGGTGATAAGTATGAGCCATCTGCCAAGCACCTGAATTTTCATCATGCGATCATGGAGATGCCACGAAACATATAACTTCAAAAAACGGTCATAAATCACATTTTTCAGTGCCATTTTAACTTTGAACAGTCACTAAATGAACTGCTGTAAATTGAGGACTGCTTGTAATATGGGTTAGGGAGAATGCAAAGGAAGCAGAAGTGGTGTAGTTTGTTGTTAAGTAGACAGTGTCAGAAAAAAGCGTACTCATACTGTTATCTAGAAGTATAGTGAATGACTTAAGACAAATGCATTGTTCTCTTGTTCAGGGTGTCTGGTCCCAGACGAAGTACATCCCTGAAAAAACAACAACAGCATGACCCTATGTGAATGGGTCACAAAATCCTGGCTGGTTTCCTCAGGCTTTTTGTTACAATCTATACCTATAAAACAGAAACATGTGTGTGTGGGTTTGTGGGTATGTCCCAAATAGATTCTTCCATGCCTACACCAATCTGCACTACACTTGCCAGGCACATACCTTGAACTCTGGAGACAAACCCTGGGGGGGGGGGGGTTGTCACAAATGCCTTTGGGAGTTCTTTGCCCCCTAAAAAAGCTGCCAAAGTGCTGACCCACAGTCACACTGTACTGCACATGTGCAGTGGGCTCTGCAGTTGCCGAGGTAAGAATGGCCAATACAGGCAAGGCATGAAAATCGGAGACTCTCCAGCCAATAGAGGCAAGCCATGCAAATTGGGCAAAGAACATGGGAAATTGTAGGTTGCCACATTTTCTGCTTGCAGCATGTCACAGGAGGCCAAAAATACCCGGGCAAAGCTGGGTTATTGGCTAGTAGACAATAAACTTCTTGTGTGGTGTTTTGGTTTTTTTAATTGGAGTTCTTTTTCTGGATTCTTGTTTAAGTTTTGAACTATTGTGCATTCTATCGTTTTTAATTTTGTAAGTTGACCAGACACTTCACTGTTTGAAGTGGCCAAATACCCACAGTTCTCCTACCTGGTGACCCTACTACAAATTTAGTTTTCATTAAAGGAGATGAATAGGTGCATTAGTTCTCAATTCAGACACCTTCCACATTAGCATGGAAAATACCAGGGAAAGACTGAACAGTTTAGCCAACATTGACAACAACATTGAAGCATGCCTGGGTGACTCTTGTCATGTCAAGTCAAGAAGTTGAGCTTAGTGTGAAATGTCAGTAAATAGGTAACTTCTAACAAATTTTTAACTTAAAAAAAAAATTGCTGATGCTTTGCTTCAGCGTCAGAACTAAATTATTCTCCAGATCAGGGGTGTCAGACATGCGTTGTCATGGTGTCGTCACATGATGTATCAGGATTTTTTCCCCCTTTGCTAAACCGGATGTGGGTGATGAACCAGCTGAGCCAACAGGAGGGGCAGAATCTACCACAATTGATGGAACCTGTTCCAGTTCAGTTCCAAGTTCCTTCATGTTGAACTAAGAATGACTTGCAAGAAGTCTGGTGATTTACTGTTGAACCAAGATGTAAATTCTAACAAACACACTCAGTAGTATAAGTACTTCATCCTCTGTCCCAAGATTTCCAGCATTATGAAGCAGCTTTTACCGTGCTTGAATCAATTGTTTGACAAAGTGGCTGCACATGAAAATAGCAGGGTATCTTTGCATTAAAAAGAATCAAAATCAATATGTGGTAGATGACTGACTTTTAAAAAGTGAGGAAAAGCTAGCCTCTGAATAATGTAATTGCCAATACATTTTAAATTCAGATGTCTGGGGCAAGGAATATTGATTCTAAACAATACATGCACATCTTATATTTTCCTAGGACAACTGATTGGTCTTACTGGCTCCCTGGATTAAAAAATGGCTGGCTTAGGAATTTAATTATATTTTCTTGTCTCTGGAGCAGATATAGAAGCAACCAAACAAAAGGGAAACCAATTAGCAACTCTGTTGATTTATCCTCTTGAGCACCAGAGGCTTACGTGAGGAGATGTTTAGAAATCTGTGACCGGAATGATTCTGTGGTATTTGTTAAGTAATTTGTTTAGCCATTATGACTAGAAATTCTCTTCAGATTCCATGTTAAAAATGAGTGTCCAAAGCAAAAGTTAAATGTAGCAAGATATTGGGAAGAAAAGTAATGTGATTTTTATGTGTCATTTCCTATCTTCCCATTTTAATCCTTCATGTATTATTATTTAAGGTTGTAATTAGAGTGCTAGACAAGGTCAAAGTTCAAGCTCAAATCAAAGTGCTCTTGTTGAGCCACTTCCAAGTGTTCTGGACAGACTCAGTTGTTGTTAAATTTATGCTTGCATGATTTAGCCACATAGTCTTCAGGGCTACTATAGCTACCATGAGATAATAGTTAGCATGAAATGACAGAAAAGAAATACAGAAAACTCTAGCTCTTTGTCACTGTCTAATGGTTGTCTGGATTTGTCCAGCCCAGATCTTGTAATCTTACCACTAAATCATGAACCTTAATATAAATTAGATTAAGTTGGTTAGATTTGTGTTCATTGTTAAGTAAGTTAGATGTGTGTTCATTGCCCCACACTTTAAACTAGGTGGTTAATTCTGAAAGAAAATTCTGAAAGGATGCTCTATGTCCCAACCTGAAATCCCAGAAGAAAGGTAGGATACATACATGTAACATACTAACTTGTAAACTGTTGATAACTAAGTGAGCATTAGTTCCAATAATTTCTAAAAAAATACATTTCATACTGGAGAAAGTGTTGTCATCATGGACTGGGGGTGAGGGGAATAAATATATACAAACCACACAGAGAACAAACACAAACCCCTACTAACCTCCATTTATTTAGACTTAATCTTTCTACCTGATCTTATAACTACACCATAGGTACATCTGTGTTTAGAAATGCATACATTGGCTTGGCTCATACACTGGCAGAGCAATCATGTGCTTCTCCCCCTTAAAAATAAGTCCTGAGTTCAGGAAGTATACTGTGCATATTTTGCAAGCTAAGAAAACACAATTAAATACAGGGTTTGACTTCAGAAAAGGATGAGTTTCAAAGTCTGACAGAAGGGAAACAATCAGGAAAACAGAAGTCCTGAATGATAATTCTTTCCAGAATGCTGCAGGGGTTATTCAAACCATAATATTCTAGTCAGAATAGATTTCAGAGATCAGAATATATTTCGTATCAATAAACCCTTGCTCAAGAATGTACTTGCTTAGGAAGAGTGAAGTAGTAGACATGTTCAAGGAACTTGCAGCTTTTATGAACAACCGAAGTGGCAGAACCCCAAATTCTATGCAAATATATGGCAGCAAATGTGAAAAAAAAATATATCTGAAGAAGCAAGGAATTATACATCAGATTACATCCCCCTGTATCCCAGAAGAGAATGGCATAGTGTAGAGGAAAATGTGTTCCCTAACAGAAATGATGAAGTGCCATCTGCCACTGATCTGTGACCCAACCAAGGCCATAAATGCTACACCATACGAACAATGGCATGGAAGGAAGCCCAGCCTAGGACTCATTCAAGTGTTCGATTCTAAGGTTTATGCTCCAAAAGAGAAGGGGAGAAAAGGGAAGAGAATCACAGATGCGAGGAAAGAGTGAACATTCATAGTTCTGTAAGGGATGAAGAATTGGATTCCTCTCAGCCCAAGCTCTTAAGAATTCAGCATCATTTATTCAGATGAAAGGAAAAATGAAAAACACCAGACGATGTTTCCCCTCTCCTGATAAGCAACAAGTTACGGGCTTCCAAGGAGGGCTTGATCACTCACCCAGAATTCAGTAGCAAGCTGGAGCCAGAGACTGAGAGTACTGCAGTCTAGAATAATCAAAAAGAATTATGCCCCACCCCTGGCAAAAAAAAAATATTATACTTTGTCAAGAGCAGATGAGAGAGACTTCTCATGGAGTGACATTGAGAGGAAGTCAGCTGCTGCAATCTATGGAACAGAGAAAAATAGGAAAATAGGATAATGAAGCACTCAAAAAAAAAAAAAATATCCCCCTCTCATCCACTGAAACAGAGGCTGTATCTGTAGTTCAAGAACGCCAGCAGATATTTAAATGGACTTTAATACAGAAGAGCCAAAATCAACAGCTGTAGATGCTAAGACATTCTGTGCAAGTTGCTTTTAAAAAAGAAATCACTAGTCCTCATTTCAGGTTTGATTTTACCTCAGCAGGAACAGAGCCAAACCACTTCCCGAGATGTATTTCCTTTGCCCTTCTCTCTCATTCTATGTCTGTCTGTCTGTCTGTCTGTCTGTCTGTCTGTCTGTCTGTCTGTCAGTCTCTCATTCTCACTCATACACATACACCGGTAAATGTAATTCTCAATCCACAACCATGGAAAGTTAATAGGAAAATTCTGAGCATAACTACAGGATTATAAAAATGGGTCTTCTCTTTTATTTTTAATAAGAGTAATAAATTAATGTGATGGATGCAGGAAGGGGGTTATGTTTGGGACAATCCATTTCAATTGCCTGTCCTTAAGCAAACTAACATTCTCTAAGGCCTAGAATTCCTTACTGATAAATCTTCTAGTCTACCCACAATGAACTTTTTGTGTTTAAAAAATGGAAGAGCGGGATCCATTTAACCTATCTTTGCTTGATACCGGTGGCATAAAGGGTGAGACCCTTACCACATTATATGCAATTTCTGATTTAACTCACAATTGCCTCACAGTGGGAAAACAGTTTATCCAATAAGTGAATGTCATTGGCACCTTTTTTTCAACTGGGGTCTCTGCAATTTGGCAGCATTTCTTACTCAAAAAGGCATTTGGGGGATTTCCAGATGCTGTGATTGAATTCTAGCACATTTCCAATTCTATTGATAAATGCTTCAGAAATGCCAACTGACTTTAATTTATCCTTACTGCAAACGCTTGGTGTGGTTGCCTTTCTCCCTCTAAGTTATTTCTCAACACTAACTAGATCTCTTGAAGATAGTGAAGATATAGTTGTATAGAAAATATCCAGAGACAAAATATTTTCTTTTTCAGAGAATACTTCTAGTAAAAAAACTGAAGCACTTAAACCTAAAAAACCCCTCACAAAAACATTTATTTCTAAAGAAATAATTCTTGCATCTTAATTAATTTGTTTTGAAAAGTTTTTGTAGGCTCTTCCAATTGAAACAAAACAAAACAAAACAAAATAGGAAAAAATTGCAACAGAAGACAAAAACAAAATAGACAAAAAAGGGATAAGGGAAGGATTACAAACTTAATATGTGATATAACATCCATCAAAAATAAATTATTTTTAAAAAGTCTTGATGAAAGAGAATCAGTTATAATACATTACTATTGTACAAAGTATAAATGTAATTCTTACTAATTTTGCTGCACAAAAATGCTAATATTTCATCCTTCATAGAATTGTTTGCAAACACAGCTTATTAACACATGAAAATCACAGATGTTACCATTTTAGTCATTCGACTGCATTGATGTTGTAAGATGTTAAGGTTTATATGATAATACGATTGTGCTGAATGTATGTTGGTAGCATTTATTAGAACATTATTATTATTATTATTATTATTATTATTATTATTATTATTATTATTATTATTATTAATTGGATTCGTATGCCACCCGTCTCCCTAAGGACTCAGGGTGGCTCACAACAATAAAATCAGAAAATACAAAATTTAAAAACTAATTAAATAGAAAAGAAATCCAATAAATGACCAAAATAACAACACCAATTAAAATTTAAAATTTAGAACATAAAATTAAAATTGATCATAAAATTTAACTCAGTTAATCCAGACCGGCTTGTTGGAAAAGCCATGTCTTCAAGGCATGGCAGAAGGAACGAAGGTCAGGAATTATCCAAAGCTCCAGAGGTAGGTCATTCCAGAGGGTAGGTGTCACCACAGAGAAGGCTCTCCCCCTGGGGGTCGCCAGCCAGCACTGCCTGGCTGACGGCACCCTGAGGAGGCCAACTCTGTGGGACCGTACTAGGTGATGGGAGGCTATTGGTGGCAGTAGGTGATCTCAGAAATTTTGATTTATTGGATAATTTTTGAATTCTTACAAATGTCGTATATATATTTTATCTTTTGCTGTCAGCTGCATAGAATCAAATGATGAAAGTAGCCTAAAAACATTTGTGATGATTAAATAAATGTAAAGTTAGAACAGTGATGATATGCTAATCATGTAAGTGTACATCAGGGTACTGATGACATGTGTTTATTACATAAGTATACAAAGCCATCATGGTACTATTCACCTATAACATTACAGAATATTCCATGGTTTATGGCTCATTAGGGTAACCTCAATAGATGGACTCATTTATCACACTAGGCCTTTAAAAAACATTATAGAGTGTACAAAGCATATGTCTGGCTCTCCCACATGTACAAACCAATATCTAATTTCACTTGAGACAGAGAGACAGATAGATAACAGATAAATAGATAAGTTAGATAGCTTACACAGATTTGATAGACTTTTATCAATTCTTAAGTAGTATCTAGCTCAGTGAGCACAAACAACCACACCACACAATAAAATAGCTACTTTATTGCTCAGTGACTATTTTACAGGAATCTTCCCAGAGTGGCATTTATCAAGAAAAGACTAGATAAGGTTCCATGGCAATCAGGGTGGGGAGAGGCATTGGACCTTGTCTTTTGTACCTACACAATGATTCCAGACTAATTTCCTGCTTGACTTCTCCTCTCCCGGCTCCTTCTGACAAGTTCCTTCCCACAGAAAGTGTCCATATTGTGAGATCAAACTATTTATATAATTGTTTTTAAGTAACCCAAACTTTTGTATAAATAATCAGCTTAGTTAAGGCATCAGTTAGAAACAGACTGAGGTTGAATCTGGCCTTAGGCACAAAGTCAGCTAGGTGACCCTGGGCCCATCACTTCTCTCAGCCCTAAGAATGGCAAACCACTTGTGAAAAACCTTGCCTTAGCAGTCTCTGAGCAGCTGACATGATTGAATGCAAGAAAAAATCATATAAATAAAGAAAAGAAACTAGAAGTATTTTTAAACACATCCTGAACTATGGATGCTTTTGCATTGATGGCTAGATTTGCTTGTTTTTTGTGCCACTTTCACTGCAGACATAGAAAGAGCACCCTGAAGCAGGAAAACATATTTGGAAGGATATGAAGCGATTGGAAGTTGAAAATTAATAAGCTCCTTGGAGAAAACCAGTCAATAGTTGTAAACAATCAAGCTTTTATAATCAACTGCTATTTCCTTGTTCTCCTTGCAAAGAACTATTTCCTCTAAGAGGGACAATTTAATAAGTAGACCCATCAAAAAGCACATCGAAACTGGGACAACAGAGAAATGATCAGCACTAGATACTGTAGAATGGCTGCTGCTAACAATCTCAGGCAGCAAAACAGTATTACAGCTGATATGAACAAGTCCCTATTTGAGAAAAGCTGAGTAGTATTTATTAAACATAATTTAAATTACACTTTTTGTCTGAACCTCAAATCTTTCCCTGTCTCTTTTTTCTTTTAAAATATAAAGCGGGTTTCACAAAGTTTAAAATGTGTAATGCACATATATATGGATAGAAAGACAGACAGGCAGACAGCCACCTCTGAACATGAAAAGTCATTCTGTTCCATTGATTCTTCAATCAGAAATCTCAAGTTAATCTCTTGGTGTAATTATGCTATTATATAAATGACCATAATGGTAGATCGGTGCAATATGCCTTCATTACTTTAAAATGGTCTCTGAAGAATAATTGTAGATTGAGTAATCAAAGTTTATGAACTCCCCCCCCACACACCAATTTATAATATAAAACAGACTCCATGATTATTCAGATGAAACATTTGCTTTTCTAGGGAACCAAGCGCCATCAACCCAAGTTTAATATAATAACAGATAAATAAAATGAAAACAAAGGGGGAACAAACCTATTCTTATCCCAAATTGGTGCATATGAATTAGGAAGGCTACTCTTGTGGGGAATCTGGGAGCTGCAGTTCCAATTAAACCAAAGAATGTCAGAGAACTTGCTAAAGGAACAAGTAATGAAACAATGCTCCTTTGATGTTCAAATGAGTACATATTCTTCTTTTGTGGCCTCATTGTAATATTGTATGCTGAGAAAGGAGCATCACCTCACACATCTTTATCTTTATAATTTCTTTATAATTTTAGCTTGAGACAAATAACTTTGCCACTATATTCTTTATCTCAAGAATTCCAACTATTCTTTTTTTCTATATTTTTTTTCTTCCTAGTTTTCTTGTTTGGTCCTGAAGAATGAAACTTTTTTTAAAAAATGAACAGAAGAAAATATAGATTCTGGACTGAATTTAGGAATGGCAAAAGCTAATTCTGGAATATTTTTCAGTCCACCACCCTGCCCCAAAATATAAGGAATGTTTGCAAACATAATGCTTTGATTTCTAAGGCTGCATTTAAACCAGAGAGCATACTTTTTGCAATAATTATAGATACAAGTATTCTGAACATAATGAGGGGATTAATATTCTTTAACAAGCTTTGAGATTTATAGCTGATTAGGTTTGTCAGTGTGTTTGTTTTTTTCCTGAGAACATCTGTTTTGTGTGTCTGTGCACACACACACACACACACACACACACACACACACACACCAGAGTCTGGGTGCTTTATAGTGAGGCTCTCTTCACTAATAATTCTTGTAAGGATCAACTCTATATTTAAAATTATTTTTTTCCTCAGAAATAATACAGTAACATAGTCTGCAGATATACGTCTAGAATTGGAAAAAGACCTGGCAGGCTAATCTGCACTCACAGTAGTTGATTAACCGATTAAGGCTTTAATCTTCAAATGTTAGGATAGTCCCCTAAGGGTTATAAAATATGTCAGTTTCTCTGCTTCAAGGGAGAGATAGGGAAGAAAACCTAATATACCTGCCTCCCAGTGATTTCTGATGGTAAAAATTACAGAAGCTCAAGGACAGGCTTACATTCCCTGAAACATGTAATATAAAAGGGGGGAAAAATAAGGGAAAGAGTAAACGTATACAAATATATTTCCATTCTTATATCTATCCCCTCCAGGTGTTGCTAGGAAAATGTTTAAGATACAGAGAATTCTTTGATATTCGAGCACAGTCCCTGACCCAAGATTAATATTACTCGGAGATAAGGACTCAAGACTTTGTGGATTGCTGCCTCTTCATCATATATCGGATAGAGCCGTTATCTGACATACCTGACAAAGAATATCTGCGGATTACAATTCTAAGATCTGCAGAAGAGTCTAATGAGTGGCCTATCACTTAATTCCTGGTGTTCCATCTTAAGAGGGAAGAGAAGGATCCTTAAGCTCACACAATAAAATGATGAAGGCCCTGCAAAGAGAGGCGTTATAAGCTTAGGCCCCAACCACCCACCCATTCGAAGCACCCGATCAACTGCCCCCCACCCACCCAGATCTTCAGATGCTTACTAAGGCAGTCCCTTACCAAGAGTTAAACTGATGTCAGTGGGACCAGCCCAATATTTCATTCCTGGATATGAAACACAGGATAATTTCCTTCCTATTCCAAATACAAGAGCTGGTGATACCGGATATTGAATTGTACTGCTCCACTGCCCTGTCATAGCAAATGAGTTGTGGTGGATCTTAAGTATAGGTCTTATGACCACAGCTGAGCCCAAAGTGTATCTTGCTAGGTGAGAAATTTGTGAAGTGAGAGTTGCCCCATTTTATTACTTTTCTTGCCACATTGGTTAAGCAGATTGCTGCAGTTGTTAAATTAGTAATACAGTTGTTAAGAGAATCTGGTTTCCCCACTGCCTTTGCTTCTCAGAAAGTTGCAAAAAGATGATCACATGACACAGCAACCATCATCAATGTGAGTCAGTTGCCAGGCATCCAAATGTAAACCACATGACCATGGGGATGCTACAACGGTCATAAGTGCGAAAAATGGCCATAAGTCACTTTTTTCAGTGCCGCTGTATCTTTGAATGGTCATTAAGTGAACTGTTTTAAGTCGAGGACTACCTGTACAGCTTCTTAACCGAAGAAATCCAGATGACCATTCTTCGTTGAAAAATGCAAATGCTGCCATCGAGTCTAGTGCTCATTCAGATTTTGCAGTCCAGGTAGCCATATATCACTTACTATCCACACATCTAATGATACCTGAGGCCATTATGGCATTACAGATAACAGTCTCTGGTGGTGTCACTCAATGGGACTTTTATGAAATGTTTGGAGTCATGCTTAAAATAATATTTGTGTATCTATACATAGG
>JANHFR010004946.1:181874-192324 GCA_032468015.1 Mimophis mahfalensis | reverse complement strand
TACATTAAAGAGCTGTTGTTCCGAACCACATTGGCTTCTCTGAGTCTCACTGCCCACGCAGATCTTCGGATCTAGCAGGGCACATGTGTGGGGTGCATGGTAGCCGGGACGCATGAGCAGGGTGCATAAACAGTGGGAATACATATGAATGTATGTCCACACTGTTAAGAAGTTTCTCCTTAATTCCAGATTAGTTCTCTCCTTGATTAGTCTCCATCTATTGTTTCTTGTCTTGCCTTCTGCTGCTTTGGAAAATAAGTTTACCACCCTCTTCTTTGTAGCAACCTCTCAAATACTGGAGTACTGCTATCATGTCACCCCTAGTCCTTCTTTTCTCTAAACTGGCCATACCCAATTCCTGCAACCACTCTTCATATGGTTTTTGTCTCCAGGCCCTGATTATCTTACTGAGTCTTCTTTGCACTTTTCCCAGTCTCAACGTCTTTTCTGAAATATGGATGCAGTATTCCAGGTGAGGTACTTTATTTTTGGTTTTCCATATTTTATTTTATTTTTATTAAACTTCTATCTCATCATATCTAGAGAATTTTTTGCCAGTTAACAACAATTATTTGGCTCAACAATTAAAACAATACTGTAAAAGAGATCTTGGTGGAGCAGGCTGTAAGGAATTAGCCTAACTGTCGGCTAGCCTCTAATTAAGGCATGTTTGAATTTCACCAGGCTCAAGGTTGATTCAGCCTTCCATCCTTCCAAGGTAGGTAAATTGAGAACCCAGATTGTCGGGGGTAATACGCTGACCTTATAAAAATGCCACTAATAATAAGCCGCCCTGAGTCTCCAGAGAAGGGCGGCATATAAATGGGATTAAAAGAAAAAAAAATCAATCAAGTCAATCACATTGCACAACACATATTGTTATCTGGGTGGCATTAAATTTACTCCCATATTCTCAAGAATAATTCCAGCAGTCTGCTCCTGGTGGATCAATCCCATATTGAGAGAAGCTGTTCTAGAAGGGTAAAGCCATTTCAGAGAACCAATACAGGCCTTGTCTCCTTTCCCCTCCTACCATTGGGGCACTGCAGTAATCTCTATGCCAACTCGTGAAACTTCCCTAACCTGCTCCCGAGTTGCCACAGGCAGGGGGATGAGGAACTGAGCCTCACAGCTTCATCAAAGAATTTGCACCTCAGTCAAATGTACATCTTGGACAGCCAAAGTCGAGGCCATCACCACAAAAACCAACAGCAGTGACTTCTACAACCCACAAAATTGCTTCATTGGGGAATGTGAGTGACTGATAACCCAAGATGTTGTGAGGAGTGGGAAACAGGGTCAGAGGCAAGGTGTGAACTGAGTGGGGTCAGAGCTGGCTTCACTAGGTCCTTGCAGACATGGCACTCCTAATAAATAACTGGATTTTTCTTGGAAACTGGCTTGAGGCTCCTGCTTTTATTAGGGCATCGGTCGGAACCCTGACACTCTCCTTACAAACAGGTCATATTCTGTGATGCTGTTCATAAGTCCAAACAAGCATAAATACCACTCTTGCACATAAATTCACAGTGACTACAGCACACATTGCACTCAGTCACTATCCAACTAAATGGTAAACAGTATGGAAGTGGAATTTGGGAGAAGGCAGGAAAGGATTCCTGACTTCTGGATTTTCCTAGATTGGAGTTGCAGTCAGGTTTATTTGCATTGGCGAAAGTAACTAATAACTTGAAAATCTGTAAATGTAACATTATGGTTAAGTCTATACCAGGACCTTTTCCTGAGAGAAAGATATCATGAAGGAGTGAAGTCTGATTGGAGAAAGTAACATGGAGATCTCTAAGTGCCAATCCATAAAAGCCTTTATACATTTTGAATTGTACCCAGAAACCAATGCAGGGCTTTCAAAATTGATATAATGTGATTATAGTACTGAGAGTGTATGGGACTCTACATGTATGAAGGGCAGTTGGAGGAGAGGTTGAGCAACTGTCTCATAAATTTTTCTTCTAGGAATTTGACAAAGAAAACGAGGACTCACAGTCTTCCATAAATTTGATGCTCTGGCATATTGGCCATGCAACCAATGGATTCTTTATTATTTATTTTATTTTGTATTTGTATCCTGCTTTTATTATTTTAAAAAATAACTCAAGGTGGCAATGCTTTTGAAGTCAATTACTGTTGCAAAACTGGCAATAACACAATTATTGAGGACATGGATTTTTCTTAATCTCTGCCAATATTAACAAAAAAGCAGTTGTTGTTTAGCCAGATGTATCTGTTCTTCATATTACACCTACATAAGTCAATTTTCAATCCAAGGAAAAGGCTTAAGGTGATTTGCAGACTAGAACTTAGAAACAATTTGCAAAGAGGGAGGAAAATGAATGAAAAAATAATGATTTGATCAATGATCAGAACAATGAAGAGAATTCAACTACAAAATTATACAGCAGTAATAGAGCATAATAAGGTTATGTAGGTTTTAAAAAATCACTCTGGTTTCTTTTCAGATGGTATAAATGAAAAAAAACCCTATAACACAATATGTAACAAAATTTAGAACAGGGAGAAAACAATTTCATAAATAAGTTGTTTATAAAAAGGGAAGATTTATGCATGTTGTTTTTATGCTTTCAAACTATTGCTTTCATGCTATTGCTGCTAAAGAATGGCTAGTCAGACCTGCTATACAATGATGCTTTTTTCTATTATGCCTGCTCACATTTTCTTGCAAAACAAACCTTTATTTTTAAAAATCTTCTAGAAACTGGGGAAAGCATTCTTTTTTAGTTCACTTTTTAATGCGTAATTCCATAGGGATCTCTTCCTTCAAAACAAATGGGTTTTTTTATTATTTTAAATATTGTTTGCAAGAGTGGATCTTCACTAATTTATTGCTTTATAATTTTGTGCTCTTATAGCTGCTAAGGGCACCTTAGAAATATACCAAGCAATGGGACGGACTTTTTAATGGACGCTATATATTAGTAAAGTATTCCAATTGCTATTCATTGAAGCGTATCTTCAAAGAAGATGCAAAAGGTTGTGCCTCAGTAGCAAGCATTGTTAAAAAAAAATAAAAATGTCTGGGTGTGATGCACCAAAAAGATCTGGTGTAGATTATAGATACTTTAATATGAGTAAGGGGATTACTGAGACAGGAAGGAAATTAAAAAGAAAGACTTGTATGTTCCAGTGGTGCAAAGTCAGACAGACATACAGTTAATATTTCAACAGAGATCTATTAGGTGTTGAATGGCTGACAAAGGAAGCTTGCACAGAAATGAATAGAAAACATTAACTCCCTTCATACAGTGTGATACAGTAATATGTAGAGAGGGACAGCTTTAACAGAGCTGGGAAAACACAGATTTTTTTTTCTAGCCCTGCCCAGTGTTTGGAGAGGAGCCAAGCTTCTGAAGGGTCTTCCCTGTACAACAGCTTCATAACTGTTCTAGGGGGGGAAAAAAACCCAGGAATCCTTGTCTGTCTGCCTGCTTTCCAGCTGCTAACTCAAAGAGAAACAGAAGGCTGGCTAAGAGCCAGACTGCTAAACTGATGGTGACTGATGGTGCTTGAGATGTGATGGAGGTGTCTAGACCATTTGAATCTAGAACACAGGAGTAGTCTTTGACTTGCAACCATTTGTTTAGTGACTGTTCAAAGTTGCAATGGCACTCAAAAAAGTGACTTACAACCACTCTTCGTATTTACAACCATTGCAGAATCCCCATGGTGACATGATCATAATTTGGGCACTTGGAAACAAACATGTGTTTACATCGGTTGTAGCGTCCTGGAGTAATCGCCATCACTGGAGGTTTTTGAAGAATAGACCAGACAACCATATAACTGGGACAGTATAAGGATCCTGCGGAGGGTTGGACTAGATGACCTCTGAGGTCCCTTCCAGTCTTATGATTCTATGATTTGCAATGTTCCCAGTTGACGTCTGACAAGCGAAGTCAGCGGGGAGGAGCCAGATTTGCTTACAGATGACATGATTTGCTTAACAATCACAGCACGAAAGGTTGTAAAATCAGGCAGGACTCACTTAATGACCGCCTTGCTTAGCAACAGAAATTCTGATCCCAATTACGGTTGCAATTCACGGGCTACCTGCAACAGTCTCTTAAAATTTTATGTGGGGCAGCCTGGTAGGTAACTCAGTCATCATGGGACAGACGGGCAGAAGCAGAAAGCTCCCATCTGAAAGCTGTATGCAACAAAGGAAGAACGGTGTCCTGTCAGTCATAAGAGGCGACACCTACATCCAAGGGATTCATCCTTCTGAAATCTCCGGAGAGAGAGGGAAACCAAACTCCTACAGTAGGCTGACAAAAAGAAACAGACCATGCAAGTCACAAGCAGTTTAACATTTAAATAGTCAGCAATGAAACCAAAAAATGGACATTACTTAAAGTTGATTCACCAAGCTCAGAAAATTCTTGACCTAAGTTGATATGTTTATAGGGAGACATCTGGGTTATATATTAATTTAAGGCTTTAGATGAAAAAATAGATGCTACCTGTCTTGTCTATGAATAAATTTAACCCTTCAACACTATGCCTATGCTACCTATGCCTTGAACTATAGAGAACAAACTCTTGAAATCAGGCATAACTCCCCCCTCCAATTAAAAAATTATTCAGTGATGGGTTAGCTGTACCTGAGCCAAAATTGAACTCCGAAGGTATTTAATCTTTAGTTTGCTCTACTTGCTTTCTATTTCTAATAGATTCTGAAACCAGACTTGACATGATTTCTTCAGCCTCTTGCATTGTTAATTGAAATAATGCTTCTGAATATGCTTGCCTCTCCTCCAATTAATAGCTATCTATATACTGGATATGCCTAATGCTGGGAAAAATTGAGGGCAAAAGAAGAAAGGAACGACAGAGAATGAGGTGGCTGGCTGGAGTCACTGAAGCAGTCGGTGTGAGCTTAAGTGGACTCCGGGGGATGGTAGAGGACAGGAAGGCCCGGAGGAACGTTGTCCATGGGGGTCGCGATGGGTCGGACACGACTTCACAACTAACAACAACAACAAATATACTACTAAAGCTCTTGTGTCTGTTTGTAACCTTTAAGTGAGCAAAAACGGATGGTTCAGGGCAAGAATTCTTGAACCAATGTAATTGAAATCACTAACTGATATAATTCTGGGACAATGACATTTGTGAAAGTTGTTGCTGCTTCAGCTCCACTGCACTGCTGCTGTTCAACACAGCTGCCACACTGACAAGGTCAATTGTAGACACATGACCCTTATTTCCAAAATTCCCTGGCAGATGCCCACACATTGATGGGAAAGCCAGAGGGAACTGATATGATTGCCGATGGCCCTTTGCTCCTTGCCACCTTCCCCACTTGCAAAATCTTTGCTTGTGAGAGGCTTACTGGGAAAAAGCCTATACAGAATCCAGCAGCGAAGGTCATCCTCCACCAGTCCCTTGAACTTGCCTGCTGGGGAGGGAAAGGGAGAGAGAAAACTATAATAGTTATCTGTTAGTTTCCCTGTTAAAGGGACCTGGCAGCCATATCCTCATTAAGCATGCCTCTCATTTCGGTATGTATAAATAGATATTCTCACTCACTCATAATCCAATTAATTTATAATAAATATGATGATCAGGAGAGCACGCTTAACACTTGTCTTTCTGATACATGCCAGGAAACTTGAATTATATACTTGCTTTTTTTCCCTTTCAGCTCATTGCTGTTAGCCATTTTAACAAGTAGGCCATTGCTGAACACATCTTGCAGTGCATATAAAATGTTCTTGGTTTAAACTAGAGATGCGCAGAACCTCCTGAGGAATGCTGGCAGCCTTAGCAAAACTTGGTTTGAGTGTTTGGCACTCCTCTGATATTTCAACCAAACAGCAGTCTCCCATTTGCTTTGAACTTTTGCCATCAGTGAAATTTTCTGTGAAAAGATAAAATACTGGCTAATACTAATTGATATCTTTTTTTTTTTTTTTTGGGAAAAATTTTTTTTGAAGGTGATATAACTACAATAAAGCATCAGCTACAGATTTTTTTTTCCTGAAAGAGCCAAAAACCTAGCAGTTGCTGTACTCCTTAAGTCAGGGATTTATACAGGAAGAATGCTATCACATGGAGAAACATATTAATTCAAAACTGAACAAAGTGGTAGTGATCTCCTGGAGTACACTCCAGCTTGCGATAGATTAAACGCATATCATGCTAAGAAACCTTTCTTTATTACTAAAGGAAGAGGGAGTTTAAGTATTTTCTCCTAACATATTAAAATAATTCTATTCACAATTTTTTTTTAAAAAAAAACACCTCATTTTGCCATTGCAATTTTTTTTTTTTAAAAAAAAAATCTGCTCTGGGAAAAAGAAGCATGGTTTCTTCTCTTTTTTCACATCAAAAGGCTGGGATGAAATCCAAAACATGGTATTTGTAGAAATTTCAGTCAAAACAGTTCCTTTCCTGCATATTTTTACCACTGATCTTTCTTACTGTCTTTTCCTCTTAAGAAAAAAATACCCATAACCTTGGCAGTTTCGTCAAAACTAGGGAAGCCCAATACATAACCATCTCTGGGATTTTTGGATCCAGCTCCCATAATCCCTAATTAAAAGTTGTGGTAATGAAAGTTGGGAAACCCATATTTTTGGAGGGTATTTATGAAACAGTCAAGAAAAGGGCAAGCTGACCCCTTCCAAATATTTTGCATCCCAAATTCCATAATCCTGATCAGTACTTGCAATGAGAAAGATTTATGAATCTTACTGTAGTCCAAAACAGCTGGAAGACATCAGATTATGCCTGGAATAAAGTGTTCCTAGCATTCTGAAAAATTATATGGTCACTAAAATTTGCATTGCTTTTGGTAAAAAAAAAAGGTGGGGGAGATTCAGAAGAAAGCACTATTAGGTGTACAGTATCTGTATAAACACTATCTAATTTCTCCTTATGCAGCTTCTTACTGGCTATATTCACTTGTGATCTAATCTGCTGGTATCTTCAGCATTTTCTTCAGTCATATGCCCTAATCTCTTCTCACATTTAGAAATCTTTTAAATCTGTGTGTGTGGCATGAAATCAGGTATTTCATAGTTTATTACCATCTACATATACTCCAAAGCTATATCCATTTTTCTGCATTTTGTGAGCCTCTGATTCTTTTTTTTTTTCTTTTGCTTTCACATACCCTTTCTAGGATGTTCTCTTATCATTCCTCTTCTGTCAGTCAGCTTATGTAGTGAGCCCGGAGGTAAGAAATTATCTTTTTTTTTTTTTAGAAAAGTATTCTGGAGTGCTAGTAATTTCAAGCTCTTCAAAAATAAAACATGATGTTCTGATGTTTAATGCATAATTTTATAAAGCAGCTATAGCGTAGCTTGCCAGACATATGCTATTTGACGCAGTTTGATATGGATATACCATATGTCATTTCTATAACTTTATGCACGTTAATGATTTTTTAATGAGTTTGCCAATCAACTGAAAAAACAAGTTCCACAGGTTAGGATAGATTATCATATGTGCTTTATATAAAAGTAACTTCACTAGTTCCTCTCATTTGAGTCAAAAGGTTGACTTTTCCAACTTCATAGATTTCTGCTTATTAGTTATAACTCATTAATAATGGTCAGTACACAAGAAAATATTCCAGTTCCAATTACTCAAACTCTGAAATAAACTAAAAAAGAATATAGTAAATACAGCAATACCACTTATGTCCAACTCTGATATGCAAGAATTTCTCTTGTTCCCATTCCTTTGCAATTGACTGGGAAGACCAGATCTTAGTTTATGAAACTCACTAGATAACTTTTCACCAGATATTTTCTCAGCCCAACCTATCTCACAATCATGATTGGAGAAAATTAAGAGGGAGTATTGTGCATGCTGCCTTAAAATATAAAATATCTGAAATTCCTGAAATTTGAAAGCTGCTCAATGTTCCATATCTTTTCACTCTCAGCTGACTTCTTTCTTCACATCCAAACCAGAAGTTTATTTATATGATTACTGTAGTCACCCAGCTCAACTTTTGCAATGTATTAATGATAAAGTGCTTAGCATATAAAGCTTCCTTGTTGCCTTATGTCTTAAATTCCCCAGTAAACTAATCCTGTTATTTTTGTATGTATTTATATGTCATATATGGATGAAGGGCATCAGTCATGTTGTAATGTCCCCCACTTGTGAAAAACAAAGAAATGAGCATAAAGTATGGGGTATTTTTGATTTATTACAGTGAAATGTTTTGAATCCATTTGATATTCCAGAATTAGACTATATCTCATTAAGCTAGTTCAGATGTAAAAATAATTTTACATTATTTGCCCAAAAGGCTCATTGCAGCAAAGAATAAAAACATGGGATATTATATTCAAATTATCTATGTATGTATGCATATGACAAGTTTCCCTGCAAACTAGAACTGATCCTTCTTATCCAATAACTTTCTAGAACTCACATTAGCTTTCAAAACTTGTTTCTACCCAGATGTTCTGGTAATACATGTTCCAGAATAACTATTCAATTGGCTTGCTGCTTGGGATTTCCAGGAAACGTAGTCTTTACAGCCCCGGACAGCAACAAATGGAAATGGTTTTTCCAGCATATCCTATATTTCTACAGCAAATCTCATTGCACACTGTATATTTGCAAAGGCATGCTTTTGGGTTGCACAGTTGAAGCTCCTATTAAATACTCCGATGCAAAGTGCCACTTTTTACCATGAAATCCATACTGGAAGGGAAAGGAAGAAGAGTGGAATCAACTATCTTTCAATTCTTCCACATACCTACCATAGTGGCTTTTGTTCCTGAGCAATCTGTGGCAAACACAAAACCAAAAATCACTCTTGCGTGCTTTAAACAAATTTAATAAAGAATAAAGCATTTTCCTCTCCTGTAGCAAATGCTAATGTTGTGTTGTTAATGTCAAAAAAAAGTGGGGCTACAGGCATTCACTTATTAATCCGGTTGATACTGCTTCTATTTTTAATTGTAATTAAGCATAGTTTCTGTGAATGCCTCTTGGAGTCTTATACACACAGCACTGTAAAAGAGACTCATTAGATTTGCTGCTCTCCCTAAAGCATTACACTCTTCTGACCCAATTGCATGAAAGCCAATTAGCATAGATGTTGTTCCTCGTGTTCTGGGGACTAAAACTATGATCTGAAAAGCAGGCATATAAATATTAATACCTTCAACTTGCTAGTCTGACATTTCATAAATGTGAAACAATAGATCTGACATCTTAGGCAAGGCAAACCCCTTTCATGCCCTATGATTGGTTGATAGATTGAGCCTAGGTCAAAATTCAACTAATAATGGCTATTAATATTCTTGCTTTCAAATATACTTTAATGTTTAAAGAATTCTAGACAAGCCATGAATAAAGTTTGCCTATGCTATAATTTACAAAATAATACGAATGTTCTCACCCACTAAGAGCCAAGGTGAAACTATCACAATAATCTTCCAGTTATTAGACATTCTTGCCTTTTCCTCATAAGGTGAGAAATATAGCTCACATATTTGTTGTACAGGTACTGTAGTGACTGCCTCATTTAGTGACTGTTCACGGTTATGATGAAAAGTAACTTTATGACTAATCCACAGATATATGACCTTTGTGGGTCTGTAAAGCAAAAGAAAGCTGAAGATCATAGGACACAGCTGTGGCTTCACTTAGCAACTGCTTTGCTTAACAACAAAGTGGTAGCTCCCAGTTGTGGTTGCTAAATGAGGACAACTTGTAAAACCAAAATTGTTACTATAATAGTCTATTACTAATTACTATTACATCAGTTTCTGAACTAAGATGAGGTAAAATGGCAGGAAGAAATCAAGAAGGGCAAAGGACAAATCAGCTGAAAAGTTGACTAAGATCATTTATTTCCTCCTCACTCACTTCTACCTCACATGGCTTGTTTGGAGCTTGTTCATAAACCAGACACCATCTTTAGCATAACAGCATCAACTTTGGCTTTCTTGTATCGGTAATCAAAAAGGGGGTGATTTGCTGAAGTGAATGCTGAAGTGAATGCTGAAATGGTGCAAGATCTGGAATCAAGTTGTTGAGGAGGTTCGATAAACCCTTCTCCCAAAGAATTAGAAGCTGTCATCTGCCAGATGTCACTGGATGTTGCTAAACAGAATTCTATGATTTATGTTAAATACTGCTTTCTCTTACAAAGAATATTGCAATGTATGTATTCTTTGAAAATATAATGAAGAATAATCTCTCACTGAGACGTCTCCTCTACATTTTCTCCTTTCAGGGAACATGGAAGCCATTAATTATCAGTTTCCTCAGGTATTGTCAGATTCCCTACCCACACTAAAGGAATGCTGGATGAGGGCAGAAATCTTTCTCCACAAAGAAGCAGGATCAAAATTGGGACACACCTATCATCATCATCATCATCATCATCATCATCATCATCATCATCATCATCATCATTATTATTATTATTATTATTATT
>JANHFR010004945.1:23761-37171 GCA_032468015.1 Mimophis mahfalensis | reverse complement strand
TCCCCCAATAGCCAACGATGGAACACAATGACCAAAACGGGATGCCGGGAACCACAGCCACTCAGTCTTGGAAGGGTGAATCTGAGCCTGTTCATCCCCATCCAGACCCACATGGCCTCCAGACAGCGGGACATCACATCAACAGCATTGTTGGGGTGGTTTGGGGTGGAAAGATATAGTTGGGTATCATCGGCATACTATATTTTCAGTTCTTTGTTAATGGGTTACTTTCTTAGCTTGAACTTCAGATCGATCATGGACAATTTTCTTGAACTCTTCTTATTTGTCCATATTACTTAGCCTAATATAGACAGTGCCTAATATCTGAAAACTGTGCAGGCTTCTAACAGCAGCCTGACTGCAACTTTATCTCTATTCTGTTAAGTAGTTTGTTGCTTTTATCCTTAAATGTACTCACAGTTCTATCATCACAGGTTCTCTGAGCCCAGCATCTTAGCCTATTGAACCCTGAAGACTTGAATGATAGGACCTGCTGCCCAGAGGAAAATAATTATAGGGCCCTTCATTTCCTCGATACTACTGGATTTACTATTAAATTGCCTATGGAGGAAAACGTAGGACTTATCTCTTAAAGAAAAAAATAGAATTGCAAAAACTAAATTTAAACCCTGCTGATAGAGTGTTTATTAGGAAAAGAAAGAGTCGAGAAGAGTTCTACTGATAAAGGTTTTTAGTGGAACTTTCAGAGGCATCTGTTACATATATATTTCCTCCTAGTAATGACCTTCACATCATTCGTGTTTTGCTTTTCTTACGAGCTGGAGAAAGCAGGAATTATAATTCTTAAGGCATAAAAATAGTAGTATGGTAGAAAATGATATTTGATATCACTCTTAATTGGTTGTGTTGATGGCATAATATTAAAATCATCTTCTCTGTCCATCTCTTAATCTCCTATATAATTCATTCTAAACAAATCTACTGTCAAGTGTCCAATAACTATGTGGAGGAGAGACTCTAAGTCACTATCCATAAGTAAAATGTTTTATAGTTAATTCTTGATTTACAACCACAATTTAGCCCCAAATTTCAGTTGCTAAATGAAACAGTTGTTAAGTGAGTTTTACCCCATTTATATGAACCTTTCTTGTCACAGTTGTTAAGTGAATCATTCAAGTTGTTAAGTTAGTGACATGTTTGTTAAGTGAATCTGGATTCCCTGTTGATTTTGCTTATCAGAAGGTCTCAAAAGGTGATAACATGAACTCAAAACACTGCAACCGTCATAAACTGCAACTGTCATAAACATGAATTAGTCACCAAGTGTCTGAATTTTGATCACATGACCATGGGGATGCTGCAGTGGTCATAAGAATAAGAAATGGTCATAAATTTTCTTCCAGTGCTGTTGTAAATTCGAAAAGTCACTAAATGAACTGTTATAAGTCAAGAACTACCTGTATTTAAATCTTTGCATTAGCAAAATAAGAACCATGCAGATTTATAGATAGCATTACATAGTAAACAAAAGTAAGCTCTTGAATTTAATGGGAGGATTTTATCAGTATCCTGAAGGAAGACCTGGTTAAATGTATCAGGTAGTTTCCTTACAGGTGCAGTGCATTTCAAAACCGCAGCACAGATTAAAGCAAACCAAGTCTTCACAATTTCTCATCTTGGAGGAAGATACAGCTGCAGATGCTTTTGTAAAATTCTCATTCAGCAGTTTGTTTCACTTTACTCTTGGCTAAATCTGTCTTGGAACACCTTCATCTCAGCCAGTCCAAATCCATCCTTCTTTCAGCTCTGTAAACCACAATAGCATAGCACTATTCTATGTGTGATTCCCATATTAGTGAAATGCACAAGCCTTTCATGTTGACTGAGCTGACAAGCACTCTAAACTCTTTGTAGTCTCCTAAAGTGTCAGAGAATTTTTCTCCTCAGTGTTTGATCCAATGAGGTGGATTGATCATGACAATAGCTTCTAATGAAGAAAACAATCATGTGAAACAATATATAGTTAAAATAACATTGTCTTTACTCACTACTAAATAAAGAAATAATATAAATATCTATTACTGACTATTTTGTATTTATGTACATACAGACACCTACTATATATACATAAATACCTGACTACATGTCTTGACAGTTTAGATGCAGGAGAGAAGAGAGCTGACTGAGGAAAGATTACCTCAGTGACAGGAGACTCTTCCCTTTTATGTGGGGTGGGGCTCCCACCAATTTCTAACTACAGCAAGCATATATAACCTGAGCCAGCATGTATTTAAGGTCCAGTCCCTGGTACCTATAGGAATTGGTATCAAAGCACAATGCAAAGGATGAAAGACAAGTTTTTCTCCTCCTCACTCCAGACGTATAAAAACAGGTTGTCTTAATGCCAGTGGAAGTTGTTTAACATGTGGATTTTTTCTTTTCTTTAGGAAGTGATTAGGCCAAGAAAAAGAAAAGTTAACTTTATTTATCTTGTGAAAAATTTCTATCAATCTTTAGTCAAGGTTTAAATCAGGTGTCAAACTTGCAGCCCATAGGCCAGAAACGAAAGAAAACACACCTGTGAGCAACAGGATGAATTTGATGTGTAGCTACATTTGGACCTCTCAGACTTTCTGTATAGAAAAAAAATTAAAGCAGCCAATTTAAAAACTCTTCTTTTCCTCAATTAGTTTTTTTTATATCTAAATTAATCCTGTTCTTGGTTAATTTTACTTTGGTTATTGAACAGGAAAAATTCTAAAGAAATGCAGGAAAAGGACAAATGGGATAACTCAACCACTACAGAACCTTCATTTCACTTTCCATTTGTCTTCTTAGAGCTTATGTTATATTTTATATATTAAGTTATCCTATTTTTCATTATATTATTATCACCTTATTTCTTAGGAAACAAAAAGGCCATTCACAGTTATTAATGGTTATTCAATTAGACCTAATGTCTTCTATTAACTATCAAGTGATGCAGAAAGATACTATTATTATTATAAACACAAAAGCCTGAAATCACAGCTGTCACTTTTTTAGCTGATATTGACCTTTATACCCACTAAGGTCTTCCTAAAAACCTAGGATGCAATAATATGTAGTATACAATATGTGTGAATCCAAGCAATGTGACCTTTTGTTATTGACAAAATTTTGTCTATAAACAAGTGACATACAACTTGTTTCAGAATGGCACCAAATACTGGGACCACCATGGCTGGTTTATGCCATAATTTTTCCACTTCAAACTTCATATATTGTTCTTTTCCAATACTTCATCTTCTAGTATTGGTACTATCTCCTGGTATTTCTGCATCAGTTAACCACAATCCATTGTTCTCAACCATAGTTAAATCTGGCCCAAATACTTGTAGGCTTCATGCAGATAGCTCCTGATGGTTTTGCCATTTTGCTTTTCAATTCCATTATTATTTTTACCTTGATTTATTCCTATTGTAGCCCATTTCTCTGTGCCAAATTCCACTGCTATTCCAGTGTTAAAAATTCTTACTGTGTTTTTCAACAACTGACTTGTTTCTGATTATCTATACAGCTTCAGATCATCCATATCAAGCAAATCAGAGATGATGTTGGCATTTTTTTTTTTGCTGTTTGCAATCACTGAAAGTGGGATTATAGTAATGTCAGATAATAAGTCTGATAATAAATCACCATGGAAGATTCTTCTAATGTTGACAAGCACATATTTTTCATTTCCAACCACCAATTCCATCTCCCACTGCTTTATTATTTTTATGTGTTTTTATTGATGCCAGTTGTTTCCAATCATTTAATTATCCAACTACGAGGTAATGAATTAAATATTCTTTATAATTAATCCAGACCATATGAAAACTGAGGGAGGAGATTGTTTTGATTTTAAATTCTCCAGAACCATTTTATCAATCAGAAGTTGATATTTTGTACCGCTGCTTTTCTTTTTATTTCCATTCTATTCTACTGTAAAAATGTTATTTTCTTCTTAATAATCATGGATATTGTCCACTATTATGCCTGTGAATAATTTAATTTAAATTTAACAACATGTCATTTTAATGTGCTATGTATGTAATATGTTTTTAAAATACAATGTTTCATTGTATTGTGGGTTTCATGTAGAATCATATGGGTTTCATTTCTTTGTGGATAGGTGTACACAAAATAAAATCTCCATTAAAAAATGCCAAAGAGCTAATCTTTGGGATATCTGTGCAGGGTGATGTTCATTCAGAGCAAGAAAATAGTCTGGTATGATGATTTCTTCCTCACACTGCCTACTTCAATTCTTAGGTCTGAGCCCTGAGAGGGAGGTTTTGAAATGAAGTAACAGAGTTCAGAAAAACAATTTACAACTCAACTTATAGTCCTAAAATTATGCTGAAATTCATCTTCAACTTTTCAGAAAGCTTTCACTCCTTTGCAGAACACTTCTGTTTTTCTACTTTATTTTTGGATATTTTTTAATTTCATAATTAAAAGGCTAAGATAAATACAAAAACATTGCAGTCTACTCATAAGAATGATATTTTTTTTTATTTTGCTTTGCAAAAAGAAAGATTTTTTTCCCTGCCAAGTAAAAGAAAAAATACCAAGGTAAGGGGCAATTTGACCAGAGTCAAAAATGTATAAAGACATGACTTTAAAATTGCATAAGAGAAATTCATGATTATAGACTTGTGGCCACACCATGGCCATGCTATTGGCTAGCAGAATGCTTTGAGATCTTAGCCACCAAATCTCTGCTGACTATGGATAGTGGCTTTTATCATTATCTGTTGCGTGGGTATTGGTCCCTTAATTACTAGAAAGAAGAGGCTACTTTAAAAGTTTATTTGGATCGGTCCAGCAAGGAAGTTCCTAGAAACTTATTCAGCACTTTTAGATAAATAGTAAGATTGGAAGGGAAGACTTGCATAGCCACAACCTGACTAGGTTAATATATTTCTGTTGCAATAAGGGAATGCCACTGTGCAAAATCTGTTTCCACTTCTGCTGACTCTAAGCAGCTTGTTAGATAAGCCTGATTTTCCACATTATAAACTATTGTGATGACTATATTGATGGAGTAAACATATGTCTAAAGGCAACGATTGGTGGCCTGTGTAAAAAAGCAGGACTTACAGATAGATGAAACTTCTAGTTCAGTCTCTCAAGGCTTATTCTTACATAATGCTCCTTTTTAAAAATTTCTCTCCATCTCTTTTCCCTTCTTTTAAAAATATTACTGAATTGGTCTTTACCACTAGTCAGAAGAACCAGAAGATAGATTATGTCTCTAACTACTCACTTCAGCTTATGAAACATGTTCAATAAAAAGGCTGTATTTGGTTGACATTGAGTTTAGGAAAGTTTAGTCCCCAAAAATATTCATATTTGAAACAAGTGGAACTATGGAGACAGATTTGACATCTGCAGAGATTTCAGTATCAATAATGCTGAAAATTTCCTTGCTGTCCTTTCAATTACCAAGAGATTAAGAAAGCCTTCATTAAGTGCCAGATTTCAACTCCTTCAGGTAGATAAGATACCATCAGTTCAGCATCAGTTGTGCTGAGTCCTCAAAAAGAAGAGAATCCAGAACTAAAAGCATTAATTTTCTTTAAAGATGTCTTTGAAAGCAATGCTTTAAGCAGGAATGCCAGCTCAGCTGAAAAACTGCAGCCAGACTCAATTTTAAAGGAAAATAAGAAATCAATTTCTTGTAAATTGTTGTTATTTATAGTCATTCAAAGGCTTATGCCACAGTCACCCTGCCATTTTTCTTTTAGATCTGATGATCCAGTCCAGTTAGATTACAGTGTTAGCTGTTAACTAACCTAGTTAGACTGCAGCATTAAGATTTAGATACCCAATGGTAAGGGCATTAGAATCAATGGTACTTGAATTAGCTGAAAATCACGTCTTACTAAACTGGCTATGGAGCTGGTTTTTACTGTATCTATCTTAACCTTCCAATGGCAACAAATATTATGTGGAAATATTGGGAAAGTGACTTTGCTTCTTCTATTAAATGCTTATCCCTGTAACTGGCTGATGTGCTCTTAATTTCCACCAGATGCTATGTTGCAATGGTTAAGAAAACTGAGCAGTAATTGCAAATATTTAGTAACTTTTCCTGAAATTTCTGTGAATTGTTCTCCTCCTTTGCTTTTACTGGGACCCAGAAGATATCTTGACCAAAAGTTACTTTCTGGAGATCCTTATAGGATGATAGGGGTTTGAGGGAAATTGTGTATGAGCTCTTTTATGCAATTCTTTACAATAAAAATAGAAAAATTTAGTCAA
This sequence comes from Mimophis mahfalensis, assembly GCA_032468015.1. Lineage (NCBI taxonomy): Eukaryota > Metazoa > Chordata > Lepidosauria > Squamata > Mimophis > Mimophis mahfalensis. The sequence goes on along the minus strand of JANHFR010004945.1, from coordinate 30,919 downwards.
GTCAAACTGGCTGTGTCTGAATTTTGCTTTTGAACATGTGGCCAAATGAGGCAGGGATTATAGGATACTCTATCAAATAATTTTATTTTCCTTCCAACCCAGATTAATTTCTCCCATCACAAAACCTTGCCAGACCAAAGAAGGTGGAGATATTAATTTCCAAGAAATCATTTTAATCATCTCTTTGAAGCCTTTTGATTATTCATATAGCTTCAAAAACTAAAGAAATATTCCAAGTTATAAAACAAACATTTTTGTTTTAATATGATTTTTTTGATTGCTATATATGTAAAATATAATTTACCTATTTTTATTCAAGATTAGGTGAATAAATTGGGCATACAAAGAACAGCAATATCATCCGAGGGATACTATAATTAACACATTTGCTTTAATTGTGAAACGATTCTAAATTTTCCTGTTTACATTTTCCACCTGGCTTTCTGGATACTTATGTAGTCGTGTGTGTGTGTGTGTGTGTACATATATAGATACACAGGCAAATTTGATCTAAGTAAAGGAGTTAGAGGTAAGTCATAGCAACTACACAAGTTACTAGTAGCTATACAAGTAGCTACTACTACAAATTATTACATATCCTGATATATTTTAAATATGCCACAGAAAGTGGCATCTAGTAGACCTAGATGATTTCAGAATTAAAACAGGTTTGGTTATATTTAATACATGGATTAGTGACAGCCTAAAGTAAACCCTAAATCTTTTAGACCCGTTGGTTGGAAATATTAATAAATAATATAATATAAACAAATAGCTAATCTAATAACCAAATTATTTATAAATTTATTTATACATTTAAGAAGATTTTTCTGGCTGTCCAACTCACTGTCAGTGACACTGGGCAGCTTTTAAAGATACTATTGGTTGGAAGGGCTGATGCATAGAAAGCTTGAGTCCCTCAAGGTATTCCAGACAAGAAACATAGCAATGAATGCTAGCTCTATCTTTATTGTAAGATTATTTTAACAGAGTCTTTCAAGTCTGAAAGTTTTTCTCTCCTCTTCTACTTTCATCCTCTAGAAAATTAGGGAAGATTCCTTTTGAAACTGAGATTAAATTATTAGGAAAAATAGTCTGTGTATAAAACTGTTAATATATCCATAAGCAGAGCTGTTCTCTCTATTTAGATTTTTCATCCTTGGTTTGCCCTGTACATCTTTATTTATTTTACTTATTTAATTTGTTTTGCCAACCATCTTGCCATAATATTCCCAATATAGCCAGTAGTGGTATTCAACCAGTTCTGACAGGTTCCAGAGAGCTGGTAGCGATAATTTTGACTGGTTTGGACAACCAGCAAATACCACCTCTGATTAGCCAACACCAGCAAATACCACCTCCGATTGGCTGACAGCATAGCCACACCCACTAAGCCACACCCACAGAAACGGTAATAAAAAAATTTGAATCCCACCACTGAATATAGCAACTCCCAGAGTTAGGATTAAAGAATGGTTGACAAAGATAGTGTATCATAAAAATATCAAATACTGTATTACATACTTTATCAGGCTCTTGTTCTGGAATAGGAAATATAAGGAGTGACTTTCTCAGCAACGAAGGCAATCTATTGGAGTGCTAAGGGAAAGAAGCTTGTTATAATTACTGACTTACTTGTCACCCAGACATACACATGTAGTCAGAAGAAATGGGGAATTTACAACATTTTAAAGTGTAAGTCTTGTTAGCACCTTACTGTTCCATTACTCTATATTACATATCCAGTATGAAAATCCTTAGGCTCAATTCAGGATCCTGAAAATAAAGTTGTCTCACTTTAGCACTCCAAATTTACAATTAGAATCAGGTGCTTTGTACTGCCTAGGGATGAGAGGATTATCTATAATTCCTTTGACCTCATCTAGCCAATGTTATCCACAAATGAAAAGAATGCTATCACATTAATAAGTTAAGATATTTCAGCATTATATTCTATTATGGCATCCTATGTTTGACTAGTGAAATAGCAATGCAGCTTTATCAACACATTTCTAAAATTATAATCAGCCAATCAATAAACGGATCATTTTAAGTAAGGTTCAGGATTAGAAACTATGCATACACCAGACTACTCCTGATTGGATCTTATTAATGAATTGCTTTGCTTCCATCTGCCAGCTGTCCAGATATTCTCAGACAGATATGGCAGCACTGTTGGGATACATTTCCTCTCTTCCTCTACTTAAAAAAAAAATGCTGGAAGAAATGCCCCAAAGAGGAAACAGTAAGGAAAATTGAAGATATTATGATTACCTCCTCTGCCAGCTGATGACAAACAATATATTCCTGTTCTTTGGAAGCCTTTATCACCCCTTTATTAGATGCACATATCTAACCATACAGTATAATCCAGGACAGTACTTAAGTACAAATAAATAGAAACAATATTTATTATAGTTATGGCACATTTTGTTAAATCTCATTGGAAAGATTTAAAAAGCAAGGAAAAGAATTGATTCATCAGATGTTCTGAATCAAATTCTTGTTTCTTCAAGTCACAGTAATATTTGTATAAAGAAATTCTATTACTTATTAGTTGCCAAACTGAACACATATGGAAATTTAATTTCTTTCTATTATAATTTAAGCACTGATCTTATCTAATATATTGCAACACACTGCATTTCATGATTATTAATAATGTATTTATAAATATTTTTATTTACTCATATATGAGTTGTTGTTTTTTATTCAGGGCACCAAGAAACCAAGTTTTCAGAATTAAAGTAATTCCTTATTATGTATAACAGATTATATGCAGACGGAGAGACAGAAAAAGAGAGACAGAAAGAAAAAGAAAGGGTTCCCCACCCCCAAAACTGTTTGCTGTCTATCTATCTGAAGATTTTAATTTCGCTAATAAAAACTAATACAAACTAAACTATGAAAGAAAAAGGAAAGTAAAAATAGGAATTAAGAGGTATAAAGAAAGAAAAAGTAAAGAAAGAAGTTTTTAAAAGGGAAAGAATGACATTAAAAAAGAAATATATAAAGAAGTAATTTTTAGTCCACATCACAGCAAGTATAAACAGGTATAGTAGCCTGTTATCCTTTACACTATAAAGATACAAAAAGAGATATCTTTTTCCCATAACCCATACCTTATCTATATACAAATCTAAAAGACTTTAGCTTTTCAATCCTAGTGTCAGCAAGAAGTCCTTAAAGAGTTGTCAAAATTTTCATAAGAACATGTCTTACTTTAATCTTGATAAAATAAGCCAACATTGTATACCTCCTTTTTATTTCTGAAAAGCTTTAATTTTGAATATCTGTTTCACTTTGCTTTTCTGCCAATCGTGTGTAATATTATTTTCAGTTTGTTTCTGGTCTATTCCACAAACAGTGTCCACCATTATTCACTCTGAAAAAATCATATCATATTACGTATAAAACCATATATGATAGTGCCATGAATAAACAACATACCAGATGCTACAAAAACTGACAATGGCAATGTAGAGTTGACCATTCTTCTAAAGATGTTTTTATTTATTTTTATTTATTTTATTTATTTTAATGAGATTTTTATGCCGCCCTATCTCGGTGGGGATTCAGGGTGGCTCACAACAGTAAAAAACATACAATGAAAAACTTAAAAATAATATTAAACCCATCTCATTCAATAGTCTTAAAATTTAAGTTAAAATTTAGACATACAAATTTAAAATCCCCATCAGTCCAGGCCAGCCAGATTAAACAGCCACGTTTTCAGACCGTGGCGAAAAGAGCAAAGGTCAGGGGCCATCCGGAGCTCCAGGGGAAGTTGATTCCAAAGGGTGGGTGCGATTTTAAGAAATCTGCATTCATAAATCGTTATCTGTAAGTTTCAGACTAATGTATGGATCAGGACTTCATGAACTAGAAAGCCAGAATTGTTGAAAATTTTGCCTTACCAATAATATATGCATGTATGTTTGAGAACTTTCCAGTTGAACTTACTTTGCACCTCCTGTCTAGAATGTAATAAAGCTTAGTGACAAAACTTGGCATCTCGTCTCCTTCTAAGCAATAAGAAATTGAAGCCCAGGTTCATGGTTGGCTTCCATAGCTCAGCTTTTTAGAGTACAAAGAATGATATGCTCTCTCATTACTGGTACATTAGAATTATCACAATTCCAGCTTTCTGAATGGCTATATTCATATAATATGGGAAGTTGAAACGACTTGAAATTTTGTAGTCAATTATAATATAAAAAAAATAAAATGAAAGAAGGCATACTTAAAATAGGTATTGGGACAGCTTCTGTCTTAACAGTAGCCAATAGAATATCTATCAAAACAATGGAACATTTAGCATTCATTAAATTTTTATTAATTCATTAAATATTGTTTCAGTAAAGTGAATCAGATAATCAACTTCTTTTGCTAATTAATGTATCAACTGCTATGGTGATGACAGACAAAGGATTCAAAAAATTTAGAACAGCTTGAAGTTTTGTAGGCATTATATTTAATATGTGACAAAATGTAATAGTTGCATATATACTTAAAATATTTTAACAATTATTGAAAAGAAAAGATAAGTGCTATGAAGGTTTACATTTGGTGTAGTTATTTCCATTTTTAAGATTTAATGATCCACAATTTTTTTTTGAATACTTATGGTTATAAATACTGACAGTCTGTATAAATCTTTGTGCAAAGAAGTATCCTTTTAATGAATAAAGATGAAGGAGAAGACCAAGAATAATGTTGAACCCGTTTTATCCTCTGCTATTAATCATTGTAAGGAATACACAGTGCACTTTAAATGAGCCATATATATAAAGAATAAAATGTTTGAAGGTATTGAATTAATCTATTAGATTACCAAAAATGATATGAAACTGGAACAATGCTTCAACATCTAACAACCTCCACACCTATAAATTTAATGTATTGTTTTTATATCTTGATGTGCCAATGTTAGTATTTCCAGACATCATGCAGAATCATCATGTTTATTTGTAGTAGATTAAAACTGTTGCTGCTTTAATGTTTTGAAAAGTGGCCTTTTGCTCATGTCGACATACTTTATGAAGTGCTTTTTAAAATGGTCCTCACAATTTTGCTGGCATGCATAAATTCAGGTTATATTTATGTTGTCTATAGCACTATACCACTAAGCTATTAGCAGCTAATTTATGTTCAAATAAGACATAAGTCAAAATTTTAAGATGACCAAGGTAAAATTGAGAAATTGGAAAAATGCTGATTACCTAGAAAATAATACAGGAAAATAATAACAGCAAGGACCAAAATGATAGACATGAACTAGGAAAACCTTGTGAACAAGATGTCATGCTAAAAATAGATAAAGTATCATATTGGAATGAAAACTAGGAATACTGGATTGTTTTAGAATGTTGTGGGAGAAGGAAACAGCAACACTCAACTTTGAAGAGTTATAAAAGTAACAATTTGTTATAAGTTGGACAAGTATAAACATAGGAGCATGTAGGGGAGAGGTCTCTAAACTTGATAACTTTAAGACTTGTGGCTGGCTGGCTGATGAATTCTGGGAGTCAAAGTCCACGAACTTAAAGTTGGCAAGTTTGGAAATCTCTGGGAACAAAAAACACAGGTAAACAACAGCTTTGGGATCTGGCCAACATAGGGGAATATCATATTGAGGCTGCTTAACAAGGATCCCCTTTCTTGCTTCTACTAGGGAACAAAATTTCAATAATAAATCTATATCTAATTACCTGTGCAATATCAATACCTCACTGATGTTATGCTATAATTTGTACTAAACCATCTTCCTAGTATCCTCTAATGATAAAATCAAGTTGTATCATATTTTAACATTTGGTTTGCACAAAATCACTTTTTAATAATTCTAAAGTATGGGAACAACCATATTGTGTGTGAGCAACATTAGTTATTTAAAGGAGTTTGCCTTCCTTTAGTGCATAATATAGGAAATTAATTGCATGGAAAGATGGTTTCTGATTAGGCAAAATATTAGATACTAACTTCAGAAATTATAAAGCAGAAGTAAAATATTGCCTTGTGATGCAGTTTCATGAGATTGCACCAAGAAAATTTGACTACAAATACCAAATTATCAGTAGAAACAGCAACTGTTCAATTACTTTTGAAAATTAAGGTAGAAATGGAGTACGAAGCTTCTGTGTGCAAGCCATTTCCATTATCAAATCTAAACTGCCCCAAATTGCAGTGTACTATTTTGGCCTTCAAATTTTGAGGGTCAAAAGATTTAGGGTTATATTATGGGTTTAAAAGCTTTATGAGTAGAGATGAATGCCATTTCTACAAAGTCTATGCAAACAGCTGCTACCCAGTCTTAATTTTGTCATGCTATGATATCATCACATAGCCATCTGTGATAGCCATCTTTAGCCCTTTGAAGGTTAAGAAACAGAGGTTTCTGGTGCCCAACCTTCAAACATTATCTATTTCTGCCAGAAACGTATTTTAAAAATGTAATCTTTTTTTCCTTTGCTTTATTCTGAACAGTTTACTCAGCTTCTATCTCCATTTCAGGGTTGGCTGTTGTTAGTCCCAGTGGAAACATTCCCAACAATTGAAGTATTCAGGCTTAGGGGTGGATATTTGTTGAACCCAGGAAAAAGAAGAGAAGTACTTTCATCCTTTTTCTGCTACATTTTACTTCCTGGAAACCAGCTTTTGGAGGGATCAAGTTTTTGATCTGAAATATGGTTCCTTTAACTAATCCCAATGTTACTAACGGCATCACTTTTCTTAGCCTTAAATATTTCAGCACCCGGAAATTAAAGGTTCTTACACAAGTTAACCCTTTTATAAAATTAGAAGCTATTTTAATGATCCAGATTCATGAAACTATACACTATGGTCCAGAAAATCTCTTCAGATCCTGATCAGTGCAAACTTTCTTTGTTACTTGTAACTAATAACAGACTAAATGTGTTTGTTTATTAATAAAGGCATTATGAAAGAAGAACAGCCGGCATATTTTCTCTTTTGCTGTCAGGTTCAAGTTCAGATAGGATACTGGGGAAATCAGTCCTTTATTTGCTTCCACCTATTGGACAGAATCTTGACAAACTAAAGCTAGAACATTATAACCTACTACAGGGGTAGGCAAACTTGGCTCTTTTATGACTTGTGGACTTCAACTCCCAGAATTCCTCTTCCAGTCATGTTAGC
>JANHFR010004938.1:64186-75363 GCA_032468015.1 Mimophis mahfalensis | reverse complement strand
TTATTTAACTCTTTAATTTTGTGTACTTTCTGTTTTTAATACCCTGTACACCGCCCTGAGTCCAGTAGGAATAGGGCGGTATATAAGTCAAATAAATAAATAAATAAAATAATCTATGAAATCACTTGAAACTGAACTCAACTACAAGAACATTTTGCTTTATTCTCATATCAGGGGCCATACTACATTTAAAGTTTTGTGTAAGTTTTGGATATGTGATATAACATTTTTCTTTTAATTAATATATTTCAAACACATTTTTTTTTTTAAATAAAGCTGTAGGATAAGTTAATTGTTAGTGGAATCAGAGCAAACATGAAAGGAGCTATAGAACAACAACAACAAAAATTCCTCTGACTTTCACCAGTGGAAAATCCCTTTTCTGAAACAAATGTATCAGTAAGCAAGATAAGGGCAAATATATATATATGTGTGTAAAAAGTTAAAATCTCTGTTTCTTCCCATGTCATTAAAAGCATGTTAGTTAAAATCCTTTAAAATCCCAACAAAATGCTTTGTAGTGTCTTCTAAAACCTTGGCTAAAATCCTAGCTTAACACTTTAAAGGTTTTTCAGCAATGTTTCAACAAGCTCTCAACTTGTCATCTTCTGGCCCCTATCTCCAGTTTGGAAGTTTTTTAGCTAGGATTTTAGCCAAGATTTTAAGGATCTTAACAAACATACTTTTAATGATGCAGGAAGAAACCTGATATTTTAACTTTTTACATACATTCACCCGCAAAAACTTGAGAAGACACACACACACACACACACACACACACACACGGCTATCTAATCTATCTATCTATCTATCTATCTATCTATCTATCTATCTATCTATCTATCTATCTATCTATCTATCTATCTTTTCTCTTGTCTTGCATATGATGGGAAGGAAGATTAACCTAAAAAGGTTTTCAATTATTCTCTCATTGGAAAAATTAGGTTAAAAAAAATTACCAATACAAACATTTGTTTCAGAAAAGGGATTTTCCATTGGTGAAAGTCAGAGGTGTGTGTGTGTGTGTGTGTGTGTGTGTGTGTGTGCATTTCCTTTGTAAGAAATTATGATTAAGATGGAAATGTGTGCTTCTTTATTTTTCTGGTCTTTCTCACTCAGATGTAATGGACAACAAATGTATGGTGACTTTGTTTATCCACTGATTCCATGCCAGATGCTGTGGGTAGTTTTGGCAGTGCGCCATAACATTCAGAGTGCCTACGGACTGTGAAGAAGGGAGCGCAGAACCATAATAGTATCAGACCATTAAGTTCTGGTAGTCTGCCATAAGCTTGCTTCTGTTGGTCTTGTTCTGTTACACAGTTTGTTTTATAATTTTGGAAGTAATAAATTTCTACTGGTAGGAGATAATGACAGGTTGCTTTACTGATGAGCACACAGGTAGTCCTCAACTTACAACCACCATTGGGGACAGAATTTTGGTCGCAAATAATTGTGGTCATAGGTTGTAAGCCAACTGTGTGACCAGACCTGATTTTTCAACATTTCATTATTTCTAGCACAGTTATTAACTGAATCACCCAGTCATCAGTCCAATCAGTCCAAACCATGTGGTTGTTAAGCACACCATGAAGCCATTAAGTGAATCTATTCTCCCAAATGGTGTTTTTTCCAAATATTTTTGGGGGGGGAATTGAAAAGTGGGGTGGAAACCTAACTGCAGGATACTGCAACCAGTCAAAAATGTGAGCCAGTTACCAAGCACCTGAAATGCTCTCATGTGATCATGGCAGGGTAGCATGACTTTTAGCCAGAAGTACTTTCTAAGGTGAGCCTACCCTCGAATGGTTGTTAAATGGTTGTTAAATGACTGGTCGTAAGTCAAGAACTATCTGTATGTCTCATATATCATTGTGTAACCCCTGATAAAGGACAATATCCCTAGCCAAAAAAATGAACTTTTAATACCTTTGCATCCTGAGGGAATGTAAGTAGCAGAGGTAGTATTCAGCCAGTTTCAACAGGTTTTGGAGGACCGGTAGCAATAATTTTGATTGATTCGGAGAACCAACAAATACCACCTCTGATTGGCTGACAGCATAGCCACGCCCACTAAGCCATGCCCACAGATCCAATAGTAAAAAAAATTGAATCCCACCACTGCTCAGTAGGGTTCATTTCTGAATATACTGAGGTTCTCTTTGCTCAATAATACATTTTATGGCATTTTTGACAATCATTTGAATAATGACCACTGACTCTTTTTTTTTCTTCCACATTTAATAATATCAAAGGGCTCAGAACAGCTGCTAATTATATAGACTTCAGGTCAAAACAGGAGCATTAAACACACGTGTTCTCTTTCTCCCATCTTTTTCCTATGGATTTCCTGACAAACATTTACATCATTCAGATCTTTTAAGCTCCATCTAGCCTTTCACCATATAAGGCCATTTCCCCCCCACCCCTGGAAGAAAAAAAACTGCCTGAAGTATTCATTCACTCACCACCAGGGAATTACTGGAAATGGGCATCATCTTAATTTTCATCAAGCTGTCTCCAGTATGGACAGAGCCAAATTATGTATCTCATCTTATCTTGCTGGCTCTGTAAAACCATTACAAAGCAATAAAGATCATGAATTTAGATCGGTGTCCTGCCTCTTTGGTTTAAGGCATCCTAAGGGAGCTTTATATTAACAAATCATATTGAGTAGCTACTTAGCTCAAGGTTGTGAAGCCAGAGAAAGCATCCTCTGTTAAAGCAGTAAATACAGTGAAGTCACTGAACAGGAAGATTTTTACTGGCAATTAGTCTGGAGGGTTACAATCGCTTCTCTCTCGCTCTCTGTCTTTGCTCCTGAGCGTTTCCTGTACAGTACTTTTCCTTTGCCTGATATAACAGGTGTTCAGAAGAACAAACTTGCCAACTTTCTAATCTCTAAAATATCTTAACCCTAACTCCTGATTGTTCACTTGGTTATTTCCTTGGATGTCGGACACTATTCATAATAATTATGATAAATTATGGTTTAAATTTTGTATGGATGCATGGCATTTCCCCCCACTCTGCTAAGTGGCTTTTGAGAAACACCAGCATCGGTAAAAGTAATGTTAGGATGGTTAGAGATTAGCTGTGGGTACAATATCCTAAACCAATGAAGGCTTTGGAAATGTGACATCAGGGAACAACTGAAACAAGAGTATGTTATGTAGGCACAAAGGTGTGGAACTTGGGTCACAAAGATGCAACATCTACTTTGTCAGTTTGGTGTTAGCATTGAATCTGACCTGCAGATGAAATGCTTCCAGTTATTCAAGAAATCCTCTTCGCTGATGGCTGTGAACTCCTGGCACATGAAGACAGTAATCTACACTGGATTCTGAACCAATTCACAGATGCTGATGTGCTTTTCAGCCTGGCTATCAGCCTGAGCAAGGCTGAAGTATATCTGTCTGTCTGTTGAGCTATTGATCTATCATCTATCTATCATTATCTACCTATCATCTATCTGTACTGTCTGTCTGTCTGTCTGTCTGTCTGTCTATCTATCTATCTATCTATCTATCTATCTATCTATCTATCTATCTATCTATCTATCTTATCTGTGAGGGGCTCCTTGTACATTTTTATCAGCCTGCGCCAAATACTATGCCAGAAGAATTTTTTTAAAAAGCCACTGTTGACAATACTCAGATGAAAAATGTAAACAGCTGCAAATACTTGTGAATCATCATCTTGAGCAATGGTTCTTTGCACAAAGACCATGATCAGCAAGGCCAGTCAGGTACTGGGGCAGCTGTTGCAGTTTAGTTTTCCTGCTCCATGTCTCCCAAGAATTCTATCCCAGTTGCTGCTGTCGTCCACACCCTAGTGCTGAACTTGCCCAGAATGATGAGTGTGTGCCTGATAGGTGTTGCTTCAATAACCCGTTTTAAGTGGAACAGGCTTTGCACAAGGGCAGTCTCAAAATCCAGCAGCATGGGGAACCACTACAGTTGGAGACCCCTCCTGCTGCAATGAATGACCAAGATGTCAAAATGTCATGTACTTAATGCTCCAAAATGTCTGCTGGGACTACCTTCTTAACCATTAAACTTTTGATGAGACTCCTCTGTCAATATGCCAAGGCCAGACTTCACACTCTGGGAATTATGAATCCCTATCACACCAAGAGCTATACCTTGGCTATCCATAACTGGTTTGACCCATTGGCCAAGATGGTGCGGCCTCTGCATATATTACTTGGAGCCACAAGTTAGAGCTGAGAATCAGGTGAAAACCAAAGGTGGACCAGCAGGCCCATCTGCCAGAGGGGTGCTACCATCCATAGCTGTCAAGTTTCCCGGATTGGCTGGGAAACTCCCGTTTTTTCCTCTCTTTTCGGGCCCCATCCCATATTTTAAAAAAATTTCCTGGATTTTTTCTGCTTCCACCCCACGCACGTGCATGCAGTATTCTGAGGCCAAGCGAGGCAGGCTGTGGGGACGGAATTATCTGACAGTCATCCCGGCTGCGGAGGGAATCCCCTTTCCTATATTTTACCATTTTGAACTTGACAGGTATGCTACCATCCGTGAACAATATTAGGGTCATTTTCTCCTTTCTAAGGATTTATTGGGTAGAGTTTTTATTATACTCATGCCCAAATGATAATGATTCCTGTGCATTTATCTTGGCCAGTGTAGGAACTGAATAGGCCTTTGACTACAGCTTTCACTTGCCCCCATCTTTGAGTGATTATGGAGGCCATTTTAAAAGAAAACCTCCAGGTTCAAATGCCAAAGATCTCAGGTCAAGGGACAAAATTAATTTTGATAACAGCTATTTTGAAAAGTTGTTTCTGTTATATATAGGAAAAATGAATCTGGAGCTTTCACTGTGTCTGGCATTCACCTGTGCAGGCTCAAGTTCTGATTCATGTTGTTGCCTGTAAATTGAGTCATGTTCCAATAAATAGTGATAAGAAAGCATCTGGTGAGATCTTCCACATTTTTGGTGTGTGTGTGTTTTGAATCATGTGCACAACTGGAAATAGGTGGCAATCAAACTTCTAGTCCTACAGAAATACCCAATTCTCCTTCAAGCACTGACTTACAAGAAAATAAGCACAATACAGTACCTATTTGTCTGTAATGTTACCTCACCTGCTTTTTCTAAAAAAACAAAAACAAAAAAACAAAAAAACCCACAACAACAACTCCAAGTTTTATTCTGATCAGTGCCACCAATATGAATCAGTGATTATATTATTTTAGTACTTCAAAATTAGATCTTGGTTTCCCGATCCCATTCTTTAGATATTTATATGCAGAATTAAAATCACAGTAGGGCATCTCTGACTTGGTTGTTCATGTTTAGAATTATTCCCCCACTCCTTTTTGAAAGATGCATGTAGAACAATGTAAGCAGGATATTAAAAAACCTATTTTTTCCTTTTTAAAATATTTGCCCTTTTTAAAGGACTGCAAACCATTTGCTCTTTTGTATTCTTTTATTAGCTTCCAGCATGCTTTGTTAAGCATGACATAGCAATACAATTTAAAACTGGAAAAGAGTGGCCATGATTAATGTGTTTTTAAGAAAAGACTAATCCACCATTTAGTTTAGTTCCCTTTCTTATAATAGCTTTAAAGAAAAACAGTCAAAAACCATAATGTCTTTGGTAGTTCCTACAGAAACAACAATTAAAAGGGCAAGAACTCACCTTGCTCGTGTAGTAAAATCATTGAAAGGGCTCAGCTAACTTGGTTGTGCTAAAAGTAGGTACATTTCAATCCGCTAACCCCAGCAAACCTGAAGAAAGCAATCTAGTAGAATTCTTACTCTTCTTCTTTCACATTTTTGGACACAAAACCATTATTAGGTGGACCAATAAATCAACTTCAGTAGTGCTGATGAGAAAAAAAAAAGGCAAAATAAGTCCTCCCATAACAAATCTGGCAGACATTACCCAAATGCTTTGAAGAATTATGAAGATTTATTTGTTTGGTTGATAGTTTGTCATATATCTAGGCTTTATAATACATTTTGTATACACATGAAATGTCAAACTTGTGCCTTGACCAGGGTTGTGAGATATGAATTACAAACACTGGGATAGCCATAAGATGTCAGCAAAGAGATGAAGAATACCCCTGACTCTCTGATATCTCTAATTGGTCTCTGGATTTTTTTTAAAAAAATTTTCCTTGACTGCAGTCAAGTCCATTGATTTTTTTAGCACCCATATTGTCTTCCATATGCTAAGTTCTCATAAAAGATAAATAATAGTGTTGGAAGAAATGTCCATCTGGGTTCAGTTTCAAGTGGGAAAGAAAGATACTGGAAACATGGAGGCTGTTTGGTAAGATGATTTAATGGTGGAGAGGATCACATACCCTGGAGCTCCTGGATAAAAAAAGGGAAGAGATGCTGAGAGACCCTTGGTTTTATACCATCTTTGGCTTTGAACTTCCTGGGGCACAGGAAGAATATCCTGATTGATTGTTGTCAGAGGTCATAGCTAGCTTTGTAGGTTGTGTGCTAGGTTTGGTTGAAATTTGGTGCGTGGTGAAGGGGCTTTGGGTAATTCCTATTATGGCTCTGCTTGCAGGAGGTAGATCTTTGTTATGTAGAAGACTAGCCCAGGGCTTAATGGCTCATTAACAAAGGTGGGGGCTGAGTTTCTGCTTCTCTGAGTTTCTACTTCTCTTTTGGGGAAAATATTCTGCCTTTTTAGTGTATCCCAAAAGATATCATTTTTGAGCGGGTGGGTTTTAACTTCCAACAATAGTTAGGTTGGTTTATTTTTGGCTTATTGTACTGTGAAAATCTAGCCATTGTGGTCAGAAAAGTGACATTGTTCTTATTTTGGACCTGGAAAAGAAATGGGTTATGAAGGAGTTCCTGAGAAAAGGTAAAGAGAGAATGAAAAGAAATAAACTTTTGGGACACTACTTAAGAGGAATAAACCTCAAGAGCTTTTTTTTTTTTTTAAGTTTCTCCACTACAGTGGTCTCTCGGCCTACGAATCACTCGACCTATGATGATTTCGAGATACGAACGGCGAAACCACCGGTGCTTTTAGCCACGGCTTCCCCGACTTTCGAATGACAGGCGCTATTTCCTCGACTTACGACCCGGTCCGGAACGGCTAAAAAAGATCTTTTTTTAAAAAAAAATTCGTGGAAACCTAATTTTGAGGTGCACTTTGCATGCCTTTAAAGTGCACCTCATAAAGAAGTTTCCACAAAAAACTGGGAGCCTGGGTCTTTTTCCCAGCCTCCGGAACAAATTAATCCGTTCCCAATGCATTTCAATGGGAAGCTGCTTTTTCGACTTACGAATTTTTCGGCTTCCGAAAATGCATTCGGAACAGATTAAATTCGTAACTCGAGGGACCACTGTAATTTTTAATGGATTTTTCTTGGAGAGGACTGAATTACAATGATTCCAAGATTTATTTATATATAAATTAGGGGAAGAAGATTTTTTGTTATTGTAGTATTTTTAGAGAAAGTGATAAGCTAATATGCAATGAAGAGATTTTTTAATGAAATGTTAAAGAATATAATAAGTCACTGAAACTGTACAGAACTTGCCTTGACGGATGGAATCATGTCCTTATACATCATTTTTCTTTATATTTTCCCCTTTTATCTCCTTTTTCCTCTTCATTCTTTTCTTTTTTATTTTTCTTAGTTTCTAAGAAAATCATTTTAAATAAGTTGTAATTTTAAAATACTTCAGTAACAAGTATTATTAAAAAACAACCTTGAAAGATCATTTTAGTACATGTAGTAAACTTGCAAAAAGCAAAGGAAAAATATTGGATACAAATATGTACAATGACATAAGGATTTTTAAACGCTAATATCCTGTGACTCTTGCTATACTGAGCTTGGAATTCCCAGGACCTGTTTGGGGAAGGTTGAATAAGCATCTGTAGAATTCTTGTCATATGTGCATGTTAGAGGTGATTGGATCGTTTGGTGATGTATCTGAGAAAACAGGACATAAGTCTGCTCCAGTCAAATATAAAGTATTTATTAAAGAGAAATAAAAGAATAAAGATATAAAACTAGGCTATACAACAATACAGTTAACTAGGCTAACTAACTACGCTCCATGTGTGCAAGTAAGAGATAGCAACACAGGCTAGAGAGAGAAGGCCAGTGGGTTTTTTATTCTGTAGGAAGAGCTTGTGCTCTGGCTATATGTTATTGGTGGAGATGGTCAGATGACCTTCACTGTGACTCAGCAATCATGGCCAACAATATTCTGACAGCAGATGCATGTGTGTGGGGAGCAGGGCAACACAGAAACTTGTAAAAAGTACGCATAATTGGAAAGTACATACTCATTTAGTCATAGGGAAACTATGTTCAAAAGTGCATGTACTTTCTGAATTTATTTATTTATTTATTGCTAAATTTATATATGTCTTGCTTTAGAATTTCATAATTAATGTATATTTTGAAGAAAGAGAAAAAACATTTATTTTAGTAGAAAATACTATTCTTTACTGAACAATATATTTATCTTACCAGAAAATATATAACATATTTGTATTATTCTTTCCTGAATGCACCTTTAAATGTAATGTTACTGACATTGTAAATTGCTTAGAAACTAATGGCAAAGAGATAATAGAGGACTTATTATATCATATATATCAACACATAATACTAATTTATAAATATGAATAATACAAACTGCATAGAAACTCATGGTGAGTACACAATAGGTAACATTAAAAAAAAAACTACAGATGTGATGCAGGTTTCAATTTTTAAACATTCTGTATAAAGTAATAGTTTAAGAGGTATAATAGAAGACCATTTGGCTTACAATCTAAGCAAGTAACTGTGACATGATAATGCTGAACAAATATGGGGGGAAAGTTTATTAACACTCAAAAGAGTTAAGTTGCTCTTAATTACACACAGAGAAGAACAATTTGCTGGACAAAACCAAGGGAATAATTTGTTAATGAAAAGAAAAACTCTGATAATCACACTCTTTATAATACAGCTTAATTGTCCAAGCTTGATTTTAAAAAGTCTTAGCATAGAAATAAAAGCTGCATGGAGAGAATGGGTATATGCATGGGCCAAAGGAGCAAGGTTTCCATTGTAATTCTCTACTTGTGAGCTTTGCTACAGGGCTGTGAAAATAAAAGCAATAGTGGGAAGGAAAAGACTCTTTTGCTAGTGCTATACAACTTATTCCACCTGACTCTTAGACTAGTTTACAATGGTTATTTGAAGTCACCCATTACTTATGAAGTAGTAGTCAGATTTTCCTTTAATTTAAATGCCTAGCAGTGTAAGCCACATTAACTTTTTCGATTGCACATTGCCCTGATTTCCACTTTACCTTCTCCTCAGGGTTCACACACTGATGGGGTATATTGGAAGAAACTCTATTAATGCAGTCTTTTGCCATCTCCATATCTCTCTTTATACTTAAGAAACAAAAAGGAACCTTTTTCAAATATCCTGATTGCCTTCCCGAAAGAATAATCTTTCCTGTTCTCCCTTGTTTTCTACGAATAGGTATCTGTTACCATGGGTTATCAGTGCAGCTTGTAGCTTGCATTATTGAAGGACCACTACAGCAACATTGACAATGTTATCATAACAATTATTCCCAACTGAAGCACCACATTTCAGTTTTGATCAAAGAGAGGCCTTGAATGCATGGCCTGTGCCTGCATTAGCAGAAAATCCTTCTATTATGATACAAACCTAGCAATGTATCACTGAGTCATGTAGCACTTTCTATACTTCCAGTAAAAGCAAAAACAAGCTTGGGTCTTTAATTTCAGGTCACCCCATTTTTTTTTTCTGTAAATGTTTGAAGGACCCTTGTAGATCTGGAACTGTATAACAAATTCAGAGAAATAATGTTTTGGAAAGTGACGCTGTTAGCATGATAAAAAAAAATGAGGAAAAATTGGTTCTATAGAAATATATATCATTTCCACATGAGGATGCTTTCTTCCCCATTTCCACAAATTTTAAGATGGACTTCAGGCAAATATTTTATTAGTGAATATCTCCTTTCAACTCCAGGTGAATTATTCATGATTTGTTGTCATAACAATTCTTTTTCCCTTAGTAACTACTGTGAAATCCAAAGCGGATATGGAACCCAGTTGCTTTCCCCTCAGATTTCACTCTACTTGTTGAAGGACACATTAAAGGCCTGATGGTACCATGGCTATAGTTTTGTTCAATGCCTCTAAGTGTGTTAATCTGTAAGCGGTTTTCAGTTGAAGACCTTAAACCCTACTTCCAGGAGTGGTATGTCTGTCCCATCTGCCTATTCTAGGTGATTGATTGAGGGTCAGTAAAACGTTGTTACGGATTTCAAATTTTTAAAAAACTCTACTTAAATATTTCCCCAATGAAACCTGGCAGTGGAATTCGATGGGAATTCCATTTATCATATTAAATGTATAAGGTGACAGAAGATTAGTGCCTTCCTTAAAAAAGAAGTGTAAAAACGCTTGTGTTGGGATCTTTTCAGTTTATTCCCTGCCATTTGCTGGGCAATGTGGAACAATTGAATATCAACTAGACTTAACAATAGACTTCACAAAACTTCAGCAAAGGTTGCAGAGATAACAATGAAATACATACCTTCTGCATGAAAAATATGTACAAAAGTCCCTTTTCAAATAACAATGCTCTAAAACATGGTTCAAACTTTAATTTTTTTATGTGCTGTGGATACATACTGTATGTTTATGTGTTCAGGTTGCACATGATTCCACCTGAAGCTTGATTAGTTATGCTTAGCCAGTTCAAAGTGTAAACATAAATACCTATAATTATTTTATTTGAGGGGAATACATGCAATGATTGGGCTTCAGTAATTTCACTGTAATACAATTGAAAATATTACTTCTGGATTTCTTTTATAGCAAAAATAGCAGAACTAGGGAAAGGATAGCATAATCATTTCCAAATTGTACAATGAAGAACTTAAAGAAACATTTTCTCAAACCAATGCTCATCAACTTAAAAACTTGTTTGATTTGTCCAGGAATCAAGATCACTTAAAGTAAATAGAAACTTTGCCTAATATAAATGAAATTCATTTTTTTTTAAATCCCATTTATATCCTGCCCTTCTCCGAGGACTCAGGGCAGCTTACAATCTAAGAGCACAACTCATTGTGCTCAGCAACAGCCTTCATGTATATGCCTGCTCATTAGGGCTTTTGCC
>JANHFR010004936.1:11103-21444 GCA_032468015.1 Mimophis mahfalensis | reverse complement strand
TACCATGTCCAAGAATTTTATAAAATACATCAAGAAATTGCAGCTTCCTGCAATAACACCACTGGAACTGCAAAAAAACTGTGCTATTCAGAATATTGTACATCTTAAGAAGTTGATACCTAGGATGCTGGCAGCAACCTGTATCAACTATTAGTACCAGTCAATGGTATTTGTGATGCATTTTTTAATTTTGAATGTTCAGTTGACTGAGTTTCATGTTTGATGAATAAAGTAAATAATAATGTCAATTGCAGAAGGCAGCTTTACTTCGAACAGCTTCTATCCTGTGATGATATGTGTAACACTGTCAAACATCCAGATTTGCCTATCCCAGGTCCTTGGAAAGGACTCGATAGGTAGACTGACTGTGAGAATAACAATAACAGTGATGATGATGATGATACCTCACTCTAGTAAATATGCACAAACATTACAGACTTTTGGCAGTTTACCAGGCATGAGTGCAAAGAGATTAAGTTATGAGGGTAGAGATAAAAGACAGTAGACCCAGATGTAAAGTAAGAGTAAAGGGTGAAAAGCCATGATGAGAGTGAGTAGTCAAGTTGAAGATGAGAGATGAGAGATGAGAGAAAGCAGAAGTGAACTGATCCAAGTAAGGAATAAAAAGTAAAGATGGAGAACAAAGCCAGAAAATATAGTATAGAGTTTCGCTTTCTCCTCCCTGCTCACTTTATGAACCAATGGGAAGAGGTATTACACAGTATAACATTACTTCATACATAGAAGCAGCTAATCCAGAGGCTGAGAAAGTAGTTCCATTGTCCTGGGAACCAGAGAGATATGAGGGGCCACCTTACATCCTGTTAGATGAACACAGCACTTCTCAAGACAACTGTCAGTTCCAAAAGCTTTATTCTCCTCATGGCACATCCCAAGATGACTTTAGCTTTTGAACTGCCAATCATCTTAGGGCGGATCTAACGGTCTTCACATTCCTTTAGACTAGTTCAAGGTCATGCCACAAGGCGGGCATCCAGATGCACGCCAACCAGCTATGGGGGGATTGGTTAATGTGATTTGTTACGTATTGAGGGGGGCGGTTGGATTGATGTTCTTCTAGGGAAAACGAAACTTTTGAATCAGTTTCAGAATTGTTTCGATCTAACAACATGGAGTTTGCTAATAAACAGTAGCTTGGATGAACCCTGTGTCTGAGTCGTGCTGGATATGGCAAAACTCTATTGGAGCCTGACAACAACTTTCTCATGAGAACAGGTTAGATCATAGGAACATTGAGAGGCCATTTGGAAGTCCCCCAGGCTTGTTAGCTATGCCCCACAGAGGCCATTCTGGTACTTGCAATAATCCTACCCTTCACTGCCTTGAGATTCTTTGGAAAGAGTAAATGAGCAGGATTTAGGATTAGCATACCCACTCTCTATATGTTCTCAACACAGATATTAAAATATTACATTATACTATGCACTATTAGCGTATCCAATTCTAAATCCTTTCAATAGAACAATTTTCTATACAGTGTTTTCAATAGTATAAGAACATAAGAACACGTAAGGCCAAAGCCCATTGTTTCTCCCAATTGCCTAACTAGATGCCTCTGAACTGCTCAGAATTCCCACCATTTTCCCCGCCAAATTAATGTGCGGAAGCATGCTGTTGTCACTCCAGAGATAAAAATGAGGCTTCAAGACTGATAAACTGGTAGGTCTGACTACAATGTGATTAGAATTTATCTAATCACATTTTAAAATAAGCCAATTAAAGTCCATCACCACATCTTGTGTTATTAATTATAGGTTAGTTATGCACTGCACAAAGTTCTTCTATTCTCCATATCAAACAATTTTGCTGTACTGTCCTTGACACTCTATTTAAAAGCACAAGAAAAAACTTTACCCTGTCCATCTTCTCCATGCCATGCATATTTGATCCCATCATATTGCTGTTAAGGTAAAATGCCAAACTGCTTTAATCATGTGAGAAAATATTGCCATCGCCATCCCTTATGTTAAGCCTACATGTTCCATGATACATCACAATACATTCCCCTCCCACAAGGTATAAAAGGTACTTACCTTTGGTTTTGGTTTCACTCTTGTTTTCATCCTGATCGAAAGATGTACCTAAGAGAAATTACAAACAGAATGTAAGTCTTTGTGATTCTGCAATAAAAGGATTATTCTGATCATCACTAATTGAGAGTTAATTTTGGCTAGATCTATCGAAATTATCAAGTTCCTTACTGCTGAAGTCTTAACTTAAGCATTCTAGTATTTTTTTTTTTCACAGAAAAGTTATCTTAGCCATATTGGTTGCTTTATTTCTGCTAGAATTTCACCTGCTTTTTCTGTATATTAATATAAAGTATACTGTTTAAAACAACTTACTGATTGTCTCATTAATTTATCAATTATATGATAATTAGAAACAAGTAGAATAGGGCATCAAAAATATTTGAATATTTGCATCAAAATGCAAATGGTTGATAATGGGAATATGTCCATACACAAAGAAAGATTCATTACTGACCCAATTCTATAAAATGATGATCATGTATCACAAAAGTGGTGTCAACTCATACCAATAACCTTTGTAGATTTCCTTAAGGATTATCTGTCCCAACTTGTTTCTTCAAGTTCCAATGCTGCCATCTATCTGTTCACCCATTTGGATACTGGTTATTCTCTTCTTCTAATTTCTTCTATCTTTCCAGGTACTAAGGACTTTTCAAGGGATTTCTCTCCATTTAAATGAAATCAAAAACAATTTTCAAATAAAGCAATAAGTTTATTTTTTATCAGTAGGACACTTCTAGAGAAACTGACGGATCCCTTTCATATGTGAGACATGACCACTGTTAAATCTGTGCTGTGTCAATAATTTTGTTTTATCAGAAAGGCATTCTGCTGACTGGGATAAGGTAGGACTGGGATAACAGCAGGAGATCCACAGTGTGTGCCCAAATTGCGGTTGTTCTGTGCAAGCAGCAGCTCACCATCTTAATAAAAGAGAAGTTTAAGTTTTGTTTAATTCCAACAGTAATCTATTTTTGCTCCCTCCACATAAACCACCTGTCTCAGCTTTTTGACATTCCTGGAATTGAAATGCCAGAATGTTTGAGAGCTGCATCTTACTGCCTTTGGCAAGAGTATTGATTAATCAGTAACCCAGGAAGAGGGTTACTCTTCTGACTGGGCTAAAAGAAAAGGCAAAAATTAGGCAGTGATAAACAGAAGTAAAATGATCATAGATCCATTTTGTTTCCAGGGTTGGTAGAGCAAAGATAGAGACCGGAATTGGGTGAACATAGGGGCACTTTATTAGGAAAATATCCTTGCAGATCAAGAATATTCCAATTCTATAGTAACATGTTGGCTAAAGCTAACCATTAGCTTTGTGGATGAGCAAAGCATTGATCATGAAAACTCTCAATTCTGTTTCTGTGAAAGATATAAAGACATAAAAAGATAGTCTTAAATTATGATAAAGGAAATGATAATCCTCAAGTCCCTTGCCCCATCAGATACAGTCGAAATATATATTGACATCAATGCCAGGAATTTCTGAGAGGCAAGAAAAACCATAGAAATAGATGATTAACAATGAAAGAGTTATAGCTCAGTTTCTCCTAAAGGGAGATACAAAGGTTCTTGAATGATTTGTGCACTCTGTTAAGACTGAAAAGGAAAAAGAATTGGTTTAATACATGGGGGTTTATCACTGGGTAATGGAGTTCAGTCACAAGTAGCCTGACAAATCTAATTCAGAAAAAAATAATAATCTTAAATGTTATTCCTAAAGTACTTTTTGGGCTTCTTTCATAAAAATTGTAAAACTTCACATCTTGATAAAATGAAGATATAATCCAACTATTGAGTTAATATATGATGAAAAAATTCAAGTTTTTCATTATCTATTCATTCAAGTACAAAGTAAGCTATTCATAAAAGAAAAACTAATGGGGTGCTCTTTTTATTTTGCAGAACAGACATCTTGAAAACTGCCACATTGTTTCGGCTCTCCTCGCTATTCTGGCCTGTTCCTGGTGAATGGATTGTACAAAACAGACACCTGGCTTTAGTTTCATGAGCCACCCCAGAAGCAACTCAAAGAGAGCTGGTTTCTTATAAGTGCCAAAAATATTAAAGTGAATACCATTCAGGACAAACTTTAACTTCTTCTAGTCTTCAATGTGCACTATAGGAACTTAAGAAGGAACCTCAGATTAGTCAATTCCATATTCAGATTTACCTTTGATAGTAAGTATAGCTGTGATAGCTTCTGAGGCCAACATTGGTAGCACTTTCACCTACCCAGTTTAAATCTGGAAAGTCAGGGAGAGTGCTTTAGCAGCTTAATCAACTCCTGAGGATGGATTATGCTAACTAGGTTGCAGCTTATGACAACATATATAAGACTATAATTTATAGGAAAATTGGCACGAAGTGTTTTATAGATATATACAACTCTATCAATTATTTGAGGTAGGCCTCGAATTATAAACAGTTGTTTAATATGTTCAAAGGCGTCTACAAAAGCTATTTAGGTCCCAGTTTCAAAGTTATGACAGCCACTCACACCTACTCTCATGTGATTACAGTTTGGAACTTGGCAACAAGCTCATCTTTACATCCATTTGCAGTGTCCCATGGTCATGTGATCAAGTGTTTCTAAGGTTTTTTGCCCATTTATGGTGTTTACTTTCGGTTTCTGGGGGAAAAACCCATTGGGTAAAATGCATTTGTTTAATGACCACAGCATTTGCTTAATGACTCCTGCAAAAAAAAGTCATAAAACTGGGTCCAATCAAATGGTGACTATAATTCTGGGCTCAGTTAGGGCCATCAGTAAATGACTACCTGTAGACAGATAATATAGTAATAAATGTTAAAAATACCATGAAACAGAAGTGGTATTTGTTCCACTTATATTTGTACATATCCATATGTAGTAGATATGTAAATTAGCTCAAAAGTACTGGAAAAATATGTGTAGTATAATGAAGAAAATCTTGGAAATTATGTTTGAAATGTAACCATAACTTTCCTACTACATATAAACTCATGGGGAAAAATCATAATTAAATTAGATACATGTTTACAGGAGTGAGAATAAATTTTGATAATTACTGGGAGAAGGGCATAACCCAACAAAGGCTGGGAACTGAAACTTGGGGGGAAAAATGTAGCAATGGCAACTGAATGGTATGCCTACATAATGTTTATCTCTTCCCTTAGGGGGAGAGATAAACAGTGACCTGGGGGAGTTTTTATTCTAATAGTGACTTGTACAAGATAGGTAGCCATACAAATGAACAAATAAATATCTAAAAAGTTAAGAATTATGTGGAGCCTACTGGATGTGGATGGTGTCTCATTTGGAACTGTCCAAGGTCCTGTTTTCATCAGGTCTCTAAATTGTTTAATGGGAGGGTAGTCTACTGTGGCTTGAAGATATCTAACTTGACTGGCTCCACTTACTCAATCTGACCTTCTTATCCTGGATCCTATTCTAACAGATACTATTGGATTTTCCTCTGATCTTCAGGTACTAACAGTAGCTTTTTCCTCTACAGAAACCACCTAATCAAGGCTATCTTTCAGTTTAACTTTTGCTTGTAAAGCAATAATAGTAACCACTACCTCAGCCAAGTGCTTTGTCAGCTCTTAAAAACATTTAAAAGCTAAATAGAATCCCAAGCCCTGATGCAGCTCTTTAGTAAGCAAAGTACAAAACAGGGGTGAAGGCAATGTCCTTGGAGACAGCTCATTTGTATGCACTTATTCAGTGGTCTCTTATTTCCAAAGACCTTTGTTTTTTAACCTGTGTTTAACCAGTGTTCTCCTTGCATTTTAAATTCAAGGAAGCTTTCACAATACTACCAAACCCAGCATCAATGAAGGCCATTTTACAAAGCAGGGATGTTCTTTTTTATCATTCAAGTTTTATTAAAGTTGGTTGACTCATTTCAAGTTTGCTCCTCATAAGTCACATATAAAAAGTTCACCTGCCCTTCTCCCCCTCTCTCTCTCTCTCTCTCCACAAAACCATCTATTCTTGTCATCAGTTCTTTCTCCTGTTAAAAGATATCCTATATTGATGAGGTTGTAGCAAATGAGATAGAAAAAAAGTTGTACAGATATCTAGACAAACAAAAGTATAAGAGTAGGACAGGATTGCTGAAATCACAGGGCAGAGTGTGAGCCTTGGAGGGCTTCAATCCATATTCAAACCAAAAAGAATCAGATTATTTCAGGCTGCAAACTTCTTGCACAATCTTGAAAAGTTGTAGTATTGGTTGTGATAAGACTGAAGGATCAAAGGATCTCAGATTTGTATCTCTGCCTTCACTTTGTTTGTAACTTCCTTATGCATTACAGCAAAATAATCAATGCTTCTAATTAACCTCATTACAATTGTATTAATCCCAGAACAAAATTTCAGAAAAAAATGTCAGTACGGTATATTGATAAACTGGTTTTTGCATATAAAAATCCAACCAAGTAATGCATGGACCTATTATAAATGATAGTAGTAAGAATGACCCAGTGTATGAAGGAAGTTCTGCCTTAAGGTTTATCACAGGGATATTCAAACTTAATAGCTTTAAGCCTTGTGGACTTCAACTCCCAGAATTCTTTCTCCAGTCATTTTTAGCTCAGGAATTCTGGGATTTGAAGCCCACAAGTCTTGACCTTGCCAAGTTTGAAGACCCTTGGTTTATCATATTAAATTAAGGTATGCCTACCTTAAAATATTACTTTTCAGGCAACTGAACATTTTCTATTTACGGTATTGGAAAAAAACAGAGAAAAAGAAAAATCTACTTAAAATATATGTAATTAAATATGCTAACACATGTCAGCCTTTCATCCGTTCATAGCTACAGTATTTTTTTCTATCCTGTTCTATATCTCCATGTCTGATCTTCAATGTAAGTCTGTGATATAGGTTAGTCTAGAAAAAAATAATAATTAAAGATTGTCCAATTACTCCATGACTATGTGAGAATTTGAACCAGAGTTTACTAAGGTCCAGTGTGACATTCAGCTAAATTTATTTATTTTATTTTATTTTAATCCCATTTATATCCCGCCCTTCTCCGAAGACTCAGGGTGGCTTACAATGTGTTTTAGCAACACCACTAAGTCATAGAGGTATTCATCAACTATTATATCTATTTATATACACTATGCTATGATTACACTGAAAAAAATAGAACAAATATATGATTTTCATTATGAATTCCCTCAGTAACTTAAGTAATGTTGCTTGCTAAGGTCAAGCACCTACCAAACAGTTAATTCTGTTACCACTCTCTTCTGGACTAATGATGTCCCCAGATGGCACAGAGAGAACATTATTTACTGAGGACACCAAGCAAGCAATTGTTCTTCAAGAGACAGTAATAAATCTTGTCACATTTCAGTGAGTCCATCACTGTTACTCATGGCTGCAATGATGCAGAGCTCTGTTTATCCCTTCTCCTTGAATACTGATGCTGTACAGGAAAACTTTTTTTCTTTTTACCAACCAATCCAAAAGGCACCAGCAAGTTTATTTTTAAATTATCATTGGAATAAATAGTTAATTACACAAATATATTATATTTTTAAGACAGGGTTATGTTTACCTTGCAAAGTCATTCAGTTTACATTGTGTTCTTTTTAGTCCAAAAGGTAAAATTTAACTAGCATCCAAGATCATGGTAGAGAACCAGAATTACCACCACAGTGTTTTGTCTTAGAGCTTCAAGGAAAATGAAGAGGAAAAGATAGCAAAGAAAAGAGTAGAAAGAAATATAAGATAATTTTTAAAAATCTGATAGAGGACTATAAGGCAGGAGAAATAGCCCATGAGGGCAAAGTAGATTAGAAGAGCTGAGAATTACACTGGATATTTATGTGACTGCTGGTGATGGGACATACAGAACTAACCATTTGTATAAAATGCCATTTGACTGTGAACTAAAGACAACTGATGTGGCCTTGTGTTGCAGAGGATGAACAGTATAAAATATTTACTGTTGAGTAGGATAATTAGCAAACAGTTGTGAAGAAGAAATAGAAAACCATCTTACTATTAGAATAGAAGCCAGGAAATTAGTAAAATGGCCTCTCTCTGGACTGAGATAATTGCTCCCTGCATATCTTTTTGAGTAGGTGAGAGCAGAGGAAGAAAGAGCTAACCTGCTTATGATAAATATCAAGTGTACAGAGTTGTGGATATATCTAACCATTTATCTGAGGCCTAGAGGTGGCCCAGGGGAGAGATTAAAAATAAAGAAGTTGAAGATGGAAGAATAATAGCCAGATGAGTAGAGGATCTATGGCAGGAAATTAGGATCAACTTATTCCAAGGGAAGACAAATTGAAAATTTGATGCCATTCTCTATTTCCAGCTATTCAACCTTGTCTGGTGAGTTGTATTATTTTCTTAACCTATAATAAAAATGCTCAATGTGTCAACATCAATATGAATCACTTATATTAATAATTTTACAAACAAAATTGGTTGGAAACTGTGAACACATCTTAAAATTACTAATGGCTCATGAAGGTTTGTTCCAAAACTAGCCATAAACTGACACTGAACCATGAAACTAGGCTATGATGCCTAGGAATTCAAAACATTATAGTCCTAACACATGAAAAAGACCAAAGGAACATTTATCCCCATCATGCTATTGTTGAAATGCATAGACTATCTTCCTTTGCGCAGTTCTGCCTCCTTTTCCCCAGGAAACTTCACTCATTGCCCTTTGAAACAAAATGAACAAAGTAAGGGAAGCAATGGATGGGATAGGTATTGACATCAAGGCTTGTGCCAAGAAATGAAGGCTGTATAGAGCAATCTAAGCTGATGAAAAGGCAACCTAACACAATTTTACTAAATGTAACCTATTCAGTGTCTCAAGAGGGCAGTTATTAATCATACTGAGAAAGACAAATGGCCATTAACTCAATCTCCAAAGGACAATAACTCTGCTAATAATGAGACCCAACTCTCTAACAGTGATCTTTGATAACTGCAAAGTTGCATAAAGAATGGTATTTCATTAAGCAATGTGGAATACCAGTAATAAATATTAAAACCATTAAATTTGCTAACAAAAGACTGATGGCCCAAGAATGAGTTCAAAGTCCACTCCCGCCCCAACATACCTCAAAATATCTTGAAAGTTCTGTCATTGTTTTCTCTCTCTATTTTAAGTACAATTCAAGTTGTGGCACTTGCTTTCTTCTTTTCTTTCCCATATTTTGGAGATCATTATATCTAAGATACCATCAAAGGTACTTTAAGCCTAAATCCTACTACTGACTCCTAATTTTATCACCTTCTTTGTACATTGCACTTTTCTGGTTGGGTAAACAATAAAAATTGATTTAACCAGCTTAGGTTGGCAGTGTATATAAAACATAGGGAGATCTGTTTCAAAGCAATGTGGAAATAAGAACCAGGATGAGGTGACAGCCCAGTGGTTTGAAGCTAAAAAAGTTAAATATTCTTTAGCTGTCAAGGCATATGAAAGAGATAGAGAATATGTAGAAAGAGATAGGAGAAAACCTGTAGGCATTGTCTTGGTCCAGTCCCAACCTCATAGCCACATTTTTAATAAACCATAAATAAACAAAACCAGAACATCCATATATGCAAACACATCCACCACCACCCATGTGTGTATATAAGTCACTCACAGTTTTTCATTTAGTAGGGATGCAGTATAGTGCATTAAGGGTGGAGTTTGTGAGCCTATAAACTTACTGGTGGTTTCTTTATAAATTCTTCTTCCCAATTTTTGAATGAGACACTATGCAGCAAGCACTGGCTAAATCAAGTGCATGTAGATTCCAAAGAGCTAGATCAATATCTATCTATCTATCTATCTATCTATCTATCTATCTATCTATCTATCTATCTTACTGTAAAAATAATAATTTTGTTATAAATAAAGCATCTTGGCATGTATAAAGGTATTCCTCTCTCAACACAAGTACTTAGCAGGAAGTCCATGATGGAACTACATCTACATGGAGTGAACCATGCAGTGGGGTACTGTTTTCTGGGTTGCCTAATAATATCTACAGAGTTAAATTTGTATATTTTTCCAAATGGTACATGAATGTTTCCACGTATAAATATTTTTTTTGTTTTGTTCCTTATTTTTGACCACTTTTTTAAAAAAGCATATGAACAACATTTTCAAATAAATGCTTTCCCTTTTCTTCTTCTTTTAAATCCATTTATATGCTGCCCATCTCTGAAGACTCAGGGCGGCTTACAGTCTGTGAAGCACAAATCAATGTGCTTAGCAATAGCTTTCATTCTTTGTATATGCCTGATTATTATTAGCAGCATTTT
>JANHFR010004935.1:346842-363940 GCA_032468015.1 Mimophis mahfalensis | reverse complement strand
AGAGAATGAGGTGGCTGGATGGAGTCACTGAAGCAGTTGGTGTGAGCTTGGATGGACTCCGGGGGATGGTGGAGGACAGGAAGGCCTGGAGGAACATTGTGCGTGGGGTCGCGATGGGTCGGACACGACTTCGCAACTAACAACAACATGTATAAGTTCAAATGCTAATGCCCAGTCCACCCAGCCATTCAAGGACAGGGTGGTCTGCTGAAAAAATCAGACATTGGGCTCTTGTAAGCTCGAGATGGACATTTGGACACAATGTGATGGATATTTTGTCAAGGAGCACCTAGTCACACTGAGGAGTAGAGACAAGACCCCACTTAAAAAATGAGTCCTGGTAGACACCATGTTGGGTACGGAGCCTGTTCACAGTTGACCAATGATGGCACCTTTTGTGTAGGGTCATCTACATACATAACTGCCTGCATCTGAGCATTCAGCAGTCCATTTGGCTTTCCACTATGTGTTGATGTCAAAGTTGTTAGACAGTGGATGAGCGAGTGCCAGAAAGGGCTTCCTGGATTTAAGCCTGCTAATTGATAGATGAGGAAGATCCACATGCACAGGGAGAAGTGGGTTTCTCATAATTTTGTTGTACTCCTCCAGTAAGGCTTCCTTCTTTCGCAGAGCTGGTGGTGCAATGTGGCTCAAGACAGGGAACCAGAAAGTAGGATTTTATGCAACCACTCATGATCCTCATTGTATCATTTAGTCTAGCACTGATCTTGCTAGTGTGGCAGCTATTAAGCATTCAGCTGTGGAGTTAGTGCTGATATTCTGAGACTAGGGGCTGAGGTTCTCCATCTTGATCCTCTTTGTTTCTGGAGTAAGTGGTTCCTGGTATTGATTTTAGTGGACATGTTCTCTAGGTGTGCCTTATAGGAGAGAGTCCAGTCAAAAGTTACTCCGAGGTACATGGGGTGAGGATCAAAAGGTTGTTATTTAGGTAGGTCTTCAGGGTGGCATTGGTGAGTTTGTTGTTGAGATGGAAGCAGGTGGTTGCCATTTGGCTGACACTGGGTATGAGTCAGCAAAGAATTTTCCCAGGGACTTCAAGTCCTCAGAGAGGAGGCAGTCCAATACCTCCAAGTTTTTATCTTGCGCTGCTAGGGCCAGGTCATCTGCATACCCAGATTTACATCCTCTTGTAGCTGGCATATCTGAGATATAAAGATTGAACAGTGAGGTTGCCAGTACAGAACCTTGTGGAAGGCCATTGTTGAGTCTTCTTAACTTGCTAAAATTGTGCCCCATAATGATCTATCACTGAGCATGTTGTTTATTAAGCGATAGAGGATTTTACAAGGGATGGTATTACAAACTCAGTTTGTAAAGCAGATCCTTCTTCCACATGGTATCATATGCTGCAGTAAGGTCAATGAACACACCTGTGGTTTTCAAGCCTCACTGGAAACCAGCCTCAATATGACCTGTTAGGTTCAGCACCTGATCAACACAACTGCAATTATGAGGAAAGCCAGCTTGTTCCACAGGCAGAAAGGTATCTATTGTGGGTCCAATTCTGTTTATGATAAATTTCTCCAGAAATTTGTAACAAGAACTCAAAGGGCAATGGGGCGGTAGATTTCTACTCTGTCTTGTGGTTTGTCAGGTTTCAGAAGGAGGTTATTTGTGTTTAATATGTTGCTGGTAACCAGAGCAATTTAATGAAATGTCATCCACAATTTTCTGAGGGAAGCAAATCTTGGTTGTGAAATATCAGCTATCTCTTCATGTTTTTTTATAAATCCAAACTTCCTCAAAAAAAAAAAAAAAAGTACCCTTTTCCCTCTTTTAACACTGCTTTTGGTGCTTTGTCCTTTCAGTAAAGCTTTGCCTTCTCTTCTTATTTTCCAAACTCACCCATCAGCACTGCTCACTCCAGCAGTTCAATTCTGAACAGCTCAAAGTCAACTCAGCCTTTCCTCCTTCCAAGGTTGGTAAAATGAAGACCTGGTTTGTTGGGGGCAATATGCTAACTGTAAACTGCTTAGAGAGGGCTGTAAAGCACTATGAAGCAGTATATACTGTAAGTCAAAGTGCTATTGCTGTTGCTATCAGTCTCCCCATTACGTTCCAAAGTAATTTTTGAGAAAATGATAACAGTTTGTACTGTCGCTACATTACGAGCCTGCATTATATTTTTGTGAGTTTACTTGGCACATTTACTGTTTATTCCCAAAATCTTTTTTTCCCTTCCCTCATTATTTATTTAAAACTTTCTTGCATGCTGGTTTTACTTAACACAGGGGTCCCCCACCATGTGCGCTGGCACCAGTCTGTGGCATGCCAGCAATCCAGCCGCACACACAAGCAAAGCCCCAGCTGTGGGGTGCAGGCAGTATGGAAAACCACGCCCTTTCCAATCCACAGAAAAACCTTTCTCTCTGGAATCAGTCCCTAGTTCCCAAAAGGGTTGGGGACCACTGCTTTATCAGAGCCATAGTTTATCATTTCTCTTATTAGTTGGAGCATCACACTGGCCCTTTAGAATGGTTCTTCAGTTCTATAGTTCAAGGAAGTGCAGTACAGGTAAACTCTGGCATTCATTTGGTAACCGTGCAAAATGACAATGGCACTTATTTACGAATTTACATATGGTGACCATATGTGGACTAGCAGTATACATTAACATTTCATTTAGATTAGTACAACACAATCAAATATAAATGTTCAATTACCAATGTCTAGGCCATTTAACCATTGTACAGTTTACAATTGGCTTACAACTAGCAATGATGTGATCTACAGTTTGACATGGGTCTCCTCAGTTACACTGAGGGGAGGATACTATGCCCCATTTATGCAGATCCCATGTGAGGTGTGAATCCTACTTGTGATTGTTGATAGCTGACATGGTAGTTCAAAACCTGGCACCTTTTTAATGGGGTCATTCAGGGATGAATTTTAGCCAGTTCTATCCGGTTTGGCCAAACCAGATGTTAATATGCCATCTGGTTCGCCGAACTGGCAGATAGAATGAGTGGCTGGCCATGCCCACCCCTCCCCTCCCAGGAGACTCCATGCTGCCCAAGTAAGTGCAGGGTGTGTCCTGAAACAGGGCTATTTTTGGCCTCCAGAGGCTGTGGGAGGGCGTTTTTGCCCTCTGGAGGCTCTGTGGAGGCTCTGGGAAGGCAAATACCAGGCCTCCCAGAAGTTGCAGAAGGCCTAGTTCCGGCATCCGA
The DNA here is from genome assembly GCA_032468015.1 of Mimophis mahfalensis. Classification (NCBI taxonomy): domain Eukaryota; kingdom Metazoa; phylum Chordata; class Lepidosauria; order Squamata; genus Mimophis; species Mimophis mahfalensis. The sequence goes on along the minus strand of JANHFR010004935.1, from coordinate 360,752 downwards.
AGGGCCTGCGGAGGTCGGGGGAGGGCAAAAATGCCCCCCCCCATACCATGGTGCAGGAAACCGACTAGGCCATGCCCACCATGGCCACACCCACCGAGCAACTGGGCAGAGAACCAGTTGCTGGAATTTTTGAAACCCACCCCTGGGGTCATTCATATGTCTGGGCATTCAGTAGCCCATTTGGCTCTCTGTTGGGAATCTGTGTTAAAGTTGTTGGGCAGATGTTGTACAAGTGCCAGTGGAGGCTTCCTGGATTTGAGTCTTTCGGCTGATAAATGAAGAAGGGCAGTATGAACGGGTAGGACTGAGTTGCTCATAATTTTTCTGTACTCTCTCACTAGTGCATCTTGCCTTTGTAAAACTGTTGGTGGTATATGGCTCACAACAGGAAGCCAACAAGTTGGAGTGATTTTACTACATCCACTTATAATTCTCATGGTGTCCTTGAATCTGGCCTGTAACTTACTAGTACATCAGCTGTTAAACCATACAGGGCGCAGTCTTCGGTTGTGGAGTAGACCAGCCCTGGTGCTTATGATCTGAGAGTGTCTGCTGAAGCTTCCCATTTAATTCCACATAATTTCTGGAGGATGTGAAGGGCATGAACCTAGTTCACCTCCTTGTGATACACCCTGGATAGTGTAACAGCATGAACTAAATGAACTAGTAACTACAGGTAGCCAGAATTATTCTGTAATCTCAAAGTACATGGCAATGATAGACAATTACTCTGGCTCTCAAAGTACATGGCAATGACAAAGACACTAACAAAAAGTGACTTTCAACCAGTCCTCACACTTAACAAACATCACAACATTCCCACGGTCACATGATCAGAATTCATTTTGCTTGGGAACCTGCATGTGTTTTATGACAGGTGCAGCATCCCTGGGTCATGTGATAGCCATTTGTGACCTTCTTAGCCATCTTCTGACAAACAAAGTCATGGAGGAAGTTGGATTTGCTTCACGATTGCAAAATTCACTTAACGGCTGCAGTGATTCCCTTAGTGACCGTGACCAAAAATGGTTATAAAATCAGGCATGATTCAAGCAGAAGTTGCTCTGCTTAGCTATGGAAATTCTGATGTTAATTGTGACCGTAAGAAGAAGACTACCTGTTTTGGTGGAAAAGTTGGGATCAAAACTATAGAATTACATTCTATGGAATGTAATCTAAAAATTGCTCGGAAATACGTTGTTGATTTTCATAAGAAAAATGTTTGCTGGTTTATATTTGGATTGTCTTTTGCCATGGATTTTTGGATGATACATATGCGGGTCTCTGATATTTATGCTCTGACTTGGTGATCGGTTTCAATAGCCTTGCTGGGAACTTTGGAAATTATAATCTCTGAACATCTGGAGCGGCACCATGTTGTGGAAGTTTGGGGAATAAAAGCCTTCAGACTCTTAATTTATTTCATTTAAACTTTCTTCAAATAAAAATGTCTAATGTTTTTGAATAGTGTGTAATGTTCCTCTTAAGAGCTCATTGCTTTGCTCTGAAGTGGAATATTAGATCGGTATGGCAGGACTGAAGTATCTGTTACATTTAAGAGAATGCTACTACAGTCCTAGTGTGCAGTGGGTTAGGAATTGATGTTATTTATTTAAAATTGGGGGGGGGGAAGTGGCTCAGCTGTTAAAGAAGTTGAGCTTGTCAGCTAGAAGTCTGGATTTAAGACCCGAGCATTGCACAACAAAGTGAGCTCCTGATACTTGCCCCAACTCATTCCACCTACCAGTAGCAGTTTAAAAGTGTGCAAATCTGAGTAGATAACTAGGTATCACTTTGGTGGGAAGGTAACAACATTCCATGTACCCCAGCATATAGTCATGCTGGACACATGATCACAGAAATGTCCTCGGTCAAAGCTAGTTAAGAAATGGAGATGAGTACCACATCCTAGATCTGGAAACAACTGGACAGAGTACACCTTTACTTTTACTTTACTTAAAAGAGACATGCATGTAGCTAGGCTGATCCCCACTTCTTAACAATTTTAATTGGAAAGACTTAATCCGTTTGATTAAATGCATTTGTTTCCATTCATTGCTTTGGAGGAAATTTGTAAAGTCCTCCTCTTCTTTGAGTAGCTAATCCTGTAAAACAAGAAGCAAGCAAGACAACCACAGTTTGGATAGACTTTATCTTAGTCCCATTTCTCTTTTTTTCTTTTGGTTTTCTGGGCCCTTTATTATCTGAAAGGTAGCCAGAGAATACAGGTGAAGGCAACAGGAAGATGTAGCAGAGATATCTTCCTTCTCAGATGAACAGCAATCACCGAAATAAATAGGGTGTTTTAGGCTGCAGTCTGGCAAATCCTTTTCCAACAGGTAAAATACAATTACTCTTTCCCACCAGACGTTCATGGGAATGTTGATTTAACTTTTGAGGGTACCAAATCAGAAGAAGCTACTGCATGCTTTAATATTATTATTATTAATATTAACAAATTATTTTTCTGAGTTTTGATCCTCTATGGCAGCAGTTCTCAACCTGTGGGTCACGACCCCTTTGGGGTTCGAACGACCCTTTCAGAGGGATTGCCGAAGTTGGTTCAGCTGGCACTGCCCCCCTGCCCCCCTTCCCTTTTTTAAGGCTCTGCTGATTCATGCGGCAGAACTAGCAGCCACGCAAATCAGCAGAACTCCGCTTTGAAGCCAAGGGAATGCGCTCTTCCCCCGGCTTCAAAAGCCACTCTGTCATTTGGTGTTGGCTGTTGGTGGAGGAGGTGGCGCTTACCACTCCGATAAGTGCCTCCTTCTCCACCAGCAGCCAACACCGAACAATTGGGCAATTCGGAAGCCAGCTTAGCTTCCCCAGCTTGTGCACATGCAGGTGCATGGGTTTTGGAGCGCAGGGAACCCACTGTTCCCATCTATTTCTGTTCCAGGAATCAGCGTGGAAGAAAAGCTTCCATGCAGGTCTGAAGAGGAGATAGGAACAGTGGGTTCCCTGGGCTCCAAAAGCCAGGTGCTTGCACGCATGCACAGAAGTGGGGGGGGGGGTCACGGCCTTGGAAAGGTTGCAAACCGCTGCTCTATGGTATCAAAATGGCACCATCCATATCCAAGATGGAAGAATTTGGACAATTCATAGAAACCAATATTTTATTGGAATACAAAAGACATAATGAACTGTAGTCATAGGAATGAAGATATGCTCAATGTGTTCATGAAATTTTGTTTCAGTGGAGAACAAAAATCTGGAGGAGAATAAAATGAAATGGCTTGAAAGGCTTTATTAGAAGAAATATCAAGGTGCAACTGAATGTTGCAGTAATCTATGCTGGAAAAAAATTAAAGCAATTCCAAAACAACATGTTCCTATGCATACATTTTCACCCATTCTTCAGAACTATATTTTACAAAGGAACTACAAAAAATGCAAATCAAATTTTTGTTCACTTCTGAACAGCATCATTAAATTTAAGTAACAAATTGCCAAAGATTTGTCGTTGCAATTTTTCAGTTTTTAATTTAATTGAAAATATTAAGTCATATTGGTCTATCAAGGAGTGAAAAAAAAATGCCTCTGTCATATCCCATTGTGTCAGCTTCCCTGTCCTTTGTGGCCTTCATAGGCTGTAGATTTTGGCATCAAAATTATTGCCCACTCAGGCTTGCACCATCTGCGGCAAGTTGCCATCTAAGGTCAACCTACATGGGAAGGAGATGTTTCAGGAATTTTAAAGGGTAAAATGCAGTTGTGGGATTCAGCCAGTTCACACCGGTTGAGGCAAACCGGTTGTTAAATAACCCACCCACTCCACTATCAAAGTGGATCCTGGGCAGTGCTCTGCAATGGAGAAACGGGCAACAGAGCAGCTAGCACAAGGGATAGAGAAGGCTGTTTCCTTTTTCTTCTCCCTGCTCCTCCTCCTCCTCTAATGCTGGATGCTCCATTTCCCATTTCTCTATTGCAGCGCAGTACCCAGAATTCACTTGGATAGCATGGGAGGGGCATAATTTAACAAGCCATTCGCCCAGGGTCAGGTTGGCCATCGCTGGAGCCTCATCCCACATATGCAATGGAGCTGGAGGACGGAGATGGGCCATACCTCCCATGACAGCCAACCTGACCCTGGGTGAACCGGTTGTTAAGTTATTTGAATCCCACCACTGGTGAAATGGTTATCTTAAGTCCCATCAATAGTTAAGATTTTACTTTTACCATTTTCACAATTAAAAAAGAACTCTCTGGAAAAACATTAAAAAGAGTCTAAGAAAGTGGCCTCACTCATTTAAGGTGGGGAGGGGACCCCTGAAAGTTGCAAACAAAAAATATCAGGCACTAGGTATTTTGTCAAGCTACACATTCTGCACTCTGATACATAGCATCACACTTAAAATATGATTACCTAGTAGCTAGAAAGCTTCTCTTTGATTCTAGGCCATTTATTGTATCTATTCAATTGATTTTCTTGTGAAGCTCCATTCCACTTGTTACCGTGTTCTTTATTCTCCAGCCTGCCTTAACAGGCCCTAGAAGATTCCGCTGACATTCCTTCACACAATAAGATCCAACACATTAGTGCGAGACCTCAGCACAGTGCGATTTTCACATTATAACTTTGTACATTATGCCTTCCTGTATGACTCGCCTCTTTTGAAAAGACTGTTATAGAAATCGTCTCAGAAGCGTTAAGTGGCAGAAGCTACTCACCCACCAGCAATATAGCTCTTTACAAAAAAAAGAAAGAAATTCTAGGGAAATTAACAACAATCATGTATATTCAGACCTTATAATATCTATTCAAACTAACCCAATCATAGCTATTCAAGCAAAATTCACATAAAGGCATACAGAGATATCTGTCAACAGTAAATACAGAGATTTCACAACCTTCTTCAGTCCTTTAATCTATTTTCTCCCTGCCGTCAATTTAAAATGAAGAGAGTTTTCTAGCTGTGAGCTTAGACCACATTTCTTCCATAATCATTTAAAGATTGGTGTTAGATCTAGGATGGTATAAAGATTAAGAAGTTGGACTGGAGCAGGGACACCCAAGCTGAAGCCCACCCTAAATGATAAGCAATCTCAGAGAGTACCAAACACCCCTCGTGTCAACCCTGAGCTACAAATATTCTCCTTTATTGGTACATCCCCATTCCTTCTATGAACAGAGAATACCTCTTGTCTGATTGTTGTCTAGGCTGTGGCTCTTCCATCTCTCTCTCTTTCAAGGTTATTTTCACAGCCCCTTATAGCCTGCTGCCAGGGTGAATAACCTAGAAATTGTTTCATTACTTCCAATGGCCTGGAGTAACCCTGATTTCTTCCAGGTTTATTAAAAAGATAGTTCCAATAAACTAGCAGGAGGCCTTGCATTCACAGAAATTCAAAAAGCCAACATGATGGCCCCATCCTGTATCTTGCTTGATCCCCAAGCCACCGAATGAGTCTAAGGGTTAGCAGGCCATCATTTCTTGCTCTCCAGTTATTTTTTTTAAGCCGTATGCCAAGTCATGCATTTCGGGTTTGATCGTCACAGTTTATCCCCACAAAGTTTCCTATTCTCTCCTCCTGCCGGCTTGCCTTGCATTGGATAATTAGAATTATTGGCAGCAATAATCAGTAATGCTACAGCTGCACTTTTGCCAAATTCCACCGAGATTGCAGTTCCAATTCTTAAGTGACTGAAGGTAATTGAATGAGTGCGCTTTCCTGTGGATAGCTTGTCAGCCAAGCTGCTCTGCTGCTTGCTTTGTGTTTTGTCTTGTTTTAAATATTCATATAGAGGTCCTGAATAGATTTTTTTTTTCACTGGGATTCAGCAGGTTGCTTTCACTGCAGGTAGTAGGCATATTGCCTTCCTTTCAAGTTGTGTGTTTTCATCTGTAGCTATTAAGGAACTCAAATCAACACAAAAGAAAGAAGGCCGAGGGAGGGCCCAAGTTTCATGTTTTAATTCAAAATGTGCAAAATGACACACAAAAAATGCTGCTACTCTGATTTTAATGGTGTGTGTCTGCGATATGAACTTGATGCAACAAATTTTTGTCTTAAAACTTCAGGAGACTGCAGGTCAGATCTCCGGAATACAATCAAACTATCTGGATGACTGAGAATCTCTACAGACTTTTAGATGTACAATTTGGGATGAATATTCTTTGAAGGGTGTTGGAGTAGGAATGGATTTCCAGAGGAAAAAATGCAAACTACAGGAACCAGAAACACTAGTCAGGTGACCCTGAGGACACAGAAAAACCTCCAGGAGCTTCAAAGACCCTCTAAAGAGGGTCTCACAGAATCGGCCTCCTCAGGGTGCCGTCAGCCAAGCAATGCTGGCTGGTGACCCCCAGGGGGAGAGCCTTCTCTGTGGCGGCCCCTGCCCCCTGGAACAAACTGCCCCTGGAGATTTGGGTCATCCCGGATTTACAAGCCTTCTGCCACACCCTTTAAATGCTGCTATTCCAGCAGACGGATCTGGCCTGAACAAATTGTTCATTTTAATTGGGATATTAATTGGTAATTTTAAATTTTCACTGTTTTTATCTAGTCCTAATTTTCTGTTTAATTTGTTTTTAACTTTTATATTGTATGGTTTTATTTGGACCGTAAGCTGCCCTGAGTCTCTTGGGAGAAGGGCAGCATATAAATTGAATTATTAAATTAAATTAAATTAAATTAAATTAAATTAAAACAGGGCTGTCAAACTCCTGACCCATGGGCTGGATGCATCATCCACTGGCCACACCCACACCCAGTTTAACAAGGGGGGGGGGGGAAAGTCCTGATATGTCACATGATGCTGCCGTGGTGAGGTGAGTTTGACACCCTGCTCTAAAAGGATGCAAATTACCAGCTGTCTGCAAGGAATATAAATCCTTCCATTCTCCACTATCCTGTCAGAGTTGAAGAAACTTTATGGATGAGAAGTGAAATGTCTTCAAAGAAAAAACAAGAAAGTCCAGTTGCCTTCTGAAAAGCACCTTTGGGACAACCACAACCTGGATGACTGAGAAGCTCTACAGACTTTTAACCAGAGATAGTTGTTACATTAACATTCAACAACTGCCTAACTTCCATATCATTTAACCCCAAGCAAAATGTCTTCTAATATGAATTAGCAATGGGTTTAAATAACTGTGTAAGGGTGTAAGGAGAATGCTTGCTCACATGGGTAGTGGGCAGCCAACCTTTTTCTTTAGCTACATTGTTGTTTGTACAGAGGATTCATATCCAACATACTTGCCTGAGTTTGTGATAAAAATAAAGTGATTCCCCTGTCCAGTCATTTTTGACTCCATTGCTCACCTCTGTTTCTTAGCTGAGGGAGCCAGTATTGTCTGAAGATCTTTTCCGCAGTCATATGACCAGCATGGCTTTATTCTGAGGCACAAATTACCTCACCCATAGGGTTTAATTTAATTTTAATTGAATTTTAATTGAATTTATATGCCGCCCTACTCCCGTAGGACTCAGGGCGGCTTTCAACATATTAAAAACACAAAATACAAATATTAAAAATAGATTAAACCTAAATTAGATTAAAGATTAACTAACAAATTTAAAACAAGAAATTTAAAACCAAATTTAAAATTCACACCCCCTCAGGCTAGACCCGATTGCTCGAAGAGCCAGGTTTTCAGGGCGCGATGGAAGGATCTCAGGTCTGGGATAATCTGGATCTCTGGAGGCAACTCATTCCATAGGGCCACCCACAGGGCCAACGGCACCCTGAGGAGGCCAACTCTGTGGGAGCAAACTGGCCAGTGGGAGGCTATAGCAGAAGGTGGTCCCGTACATACCCTGGTCCTAAGCCATGCAGTGCTTTAAAGATCATAACCAGTACTTTGAATCGCACCCAGAAGACCACTGGCAACCAATGCAAGCCGTGCAGGAGAGGTGTAACATGGGAATATCGAGATACTCCCATAACAACCCACGTGGCCGCATTTTGCACCAATTGGAGCCTCTGGGTACTCTTCAAGGGGAGCCCCATGTAGAGAGTGTTACAATAGTCCAAGCGGGAGGTGATGAGGGTGTCCCTATTCAGAAAGGGGTGCAACTGGCGCACCAGGCATCACAGGATTATGCTCATTCGAAAGTCACCTACTGAGTTCCTGTGATTCAAACCAGCCAGTTCTCTGGGTGCTGTAATTTGGATCTCCCAATCATATATTAACAGTAGCCATAAAGGCAACATTGCCACTATGTGTTGAAGTCTTTGTGACATAAACTAAGTGCAGGACTCTGCAAGCCAGAAGAAAATTTTTAAAACACACTGAGACAATCCTGTAACTCAATTTATAATTTACTGAGATATGGGCATACACTGCCGGGAAGGGGAAAGAGTTTATTCCAGTGGCATTCAATTGGCAAACTAATCGTCAGGTAATAACCTTTAAAGCTGCAGACGGGGTTCAAAGCAGGGCACTTAAAAGCAGTTTAAATATAGGTTAGGGAGACTCAGAAATGTGGAATTTAGAGCTAAATTTCTACTTGGAGAAAGTCTCAACTTGAATAGAGGGAAAATTAGAAGATAGAAGAGGCTGAAATTATACCCTTCCTGAATCGGCATTTGGGCTCAGCAAGATTTTGCAATAGCTAAGGCTGGGCACAATGCCTAGGAAACAAGAAAGGGGATTGGTTGGAAGTGTGAGTAGCAACACAAACACAGCAGCAATCTTGAGGAAGAAGCAGTGAGATTTCGCATCATATATTTATTTATATGATTTATATAACTGCCCATTTTACCCAGTGACTCTGGGTGGCATTGAAGGATTGAGAGCACAAAAATTGAAGGATTGAGACCACAACATACAGACCCTGCACCCAAGGATAAAACAGTGATCTCTCTCATGAATATAACTAAACAACCATTATAAACAAAAACAGCTCCTCCCAATCTGTTTTAGTTCCACCTGGAATTCTCAAGGAAATCCCAGGGTTTTCCTGGTATGACAACCCCACTGGAAATTTTCTTTACTGGAAAATGTAAAGAACTTTTATATTAAAGCCACCATATGTTTAACAATAGCAATCATTCTTTTTGGTTCTGGCTGGAACTTAAGTTATTATTATTTGTTTGAAGGTATCTTTCGTGGTGCTGGTAGAAATCTCCTTATTGCTAGCCTTGCTTTGATCTTTGACTCTAATTAATGGACCAGCTTTTCAGGACAGGAGCTATTTGCGAGACCGCCTCCAACCGTGTACCTCCCTGCGGCCGCTGAGATCCCACAGGGTTGGCCTTCTCCGGGTCCCGTCAGCTAGACAATGTTGGCTGGTGGGCCTGTGGGGAAGGTCCTTCTCTGTGGCTGCCCCGGCTCTCTGGAACTAACTACTTCCTGAGGTCTGGACTACCCCTACCCTGTTGGCCTTCCGGAAAGCAGTGAAAACTTGAGTCTTCTGGCAGGCCTGTGGCTGTTGATCTCCTATTACGTTCTAGTGAGATCCGGCCTAAACTGGATATGTGTGAGTTTTTATTGTTTTAATTCTTTTAACTTTTAAGATTTTAATTGTGTTGATGTACTGTGTTGTTGTGAGCCACCCGGAGTCCTTCGGGAGTGGGCGTCATATAAATTGAAATAATAAATAAATAAACAAACAAATGAATATAAATAAATAAATAAATAAATAAATAAATAAATAAATAAATAAATAAATAAATATTCGGTACCCTTTTTTCCCCAATATGACCAAACCTCAGTGAGATCATTTTAAGAAGCAGATTCTCCTTTGATCTGGAAAAAGGCGAGGGATTGCTTAATTCCCTAATATTTATTAAATTTCAGACAGGACAAAGTACAAGGTGTGGTTGACACCACAATGTGAAAAAAGTTGTAACACTTGTATTGCTATGTCACAACACAGAACCGTTAATACTTAGTGCATAATTCCTTGACCTATGAACCCAACTGAGCCCAAAATTTCTGTTTTTAAGTGAGACATGTCTTGAGTGAGTTTTGCCCCATTTTACAACCTTTCTTGCCTCAGTTGTTAAGGAAATCACTGCAGCTGATGAGTTTGTAACCCAGCTGTTAAGAACATCTGGCTTCCCTGCTGACTTTGCTTATCATCAGAAGGTCACCAAAAGGGGGTCACATGATCTTGGGACACAGCAACGGTCATAAATATGAACCAGTTGCCAAGAGGCTAAATTTTGGTCACATGATCATGGGGATGCTGGAAAAGTCATATATGTGAAATATGGTCCTAAGTCACTTTTTTCAGTGCCGTTGTAACTTTGAATGGTCACTAAGCAAACTGTTGTATGTCAAGGACTACCTGTACTTTCGACATCAGATGCCAAGGAGTCCTTTTTGAAATAGCATGATGTCATGTCCATGTAGACCTTTTCCACTCCTCTCTCCCTCAAAGGAAATTTAGGTTTAGGATTAGGTTTATTGAATTTATATACCGCCCTTCTCCCAAAGGACTCAGGGTGGTGAACAATAAAAAACAAGTGTACAAAAATTAAAAAAGCATTAAATAAGCAATACAATATACTGAATTCCCCAGTTAAAAACACACACACACCCATCAGCCAAGGCCATCCATCCATCAGTTTTTAAATCACGCCGGAAAGAGCAGAGGTCAGGGGCTGTCCAGAGGTCAATGGGCAGTTGGTTCCAAAGGGTGGGAGCGCCCACAGAGAAGGCCCTCCCCCTAGGTGCCGCCAGCCAACACTGCCTGGCTGACGGCACCCGGAGGAGGCCAACTCTGTGGGCATGAACTGAGCGGTGAGGAGCTGATGCTGGCAGGAGGTGCTCCTGCAAGTACCCTGGGCCATTGCCATATAGGGCTCTACAGATGATAACCAGGATCTTGAAGTGCACCCGGATCATTTTGATCATTCATTTATATCATGAATGATCAAAATTTAGCTTCTTAGCTTTTGGGCTAAGATCAAGTGTGTGTAGCTTTATATGTGTCAGGTTTATTGGTCCTTGCTACAACTGCCTGAAACCTTTTATTGAACTGCATGGAGAATTCACTAGCCAGCCTAGCCTAGTGAAAAACAGTATCTGCAGTGAGATCTAAAAATCTATTCCATTCATCCAAAGTCCCATTTGTTGATATCCCCAACAATTAATGATTGAGCAGAACTCTTCATTTTCTCATTTACTTCAGAAATGAATGCACATCATTAATCCATCTATTGTGTAACTCTTAAAAGTCTATTCATCCACGCACAATGGAGAGAATGTAACATGACATGCACAGAAAGATATATGAACGCGACCGTGTGAGAGACAATACTTTCTGCTCAACATAATTGCATAGCAGAAAGATAAGCGTAGACAGCAGATTTCCTTCCATGGATGCATCACTTCTAACTACCTGATACTCAATATTATTAGTCTCAGATGATTACTACCACCGTCACGCATATATTCATTTTTGGTTGTTCTAAATTAGTGTTTCTCAAACTCAGCCACTTTAAGATGTGTGGACTTCAAGTCCCAGAATTTCCCAACCAGCATGATTGGCTGAAGAATTCTGGGACTTGAAGTCCACATATCTTAAAGCTTAAAGCTACACCTTTGAGAAACACTGGTCTAGATCAGGAGTGTCACACCCAATTTAAGTGAGGGCCGCATCAGGGTTGTGTTTGACCTTGGTGAAGGGGGGCAGTGTGGGTTTGGCCAGGGTGGAAGTGGCCAGCTCGACATCATTCATGTTGCCTGTGGTGGCCTGAGTGCTCTGCCAGTGAAAATAGGCTCCCAAGGTCCGTTTTTGGCTGTGATGGCCTCCTGCAATCCTCTGCAAGCAAAAATGGAGCACAGGAGGGCACATGGAACTCCCAAGCTCCATTTTTGCTGGCAGAGGCACTGCATGCTGGTCGTTTTCTGTTTATAGAGTGGCCCCGCAGGCCAGATCTAAGCACCCCATGGGCCAGATCTGGCTCATGGGCCTTGAGCTTTATATCCCTGATCTAAAGAATAATAAACATAAATAGGAAAAGGTAAATGTTGATCTTTGAAAGCCCTCTAGACATTTCACTCCATATTTGTTTTGCTCTTTCAGTTCTTGTTCTTTATTTGTTTTTGTTTTTGTTTTTGCCTTTTTTTTTTTTTTGCCTTACTCTAGAGCAGCGATGGTGAATGTTTTTGGTGCAGCGTGTCGCGGCGGCCAGCACGCATGTGCTATCGCGCTCATACCTGCCAGCACCCATGATGCAATGCATGCGTTACCCGCACATACACACGCACGACCGCTCCGTGGGTATGCGTGCAATGCCCCCCACCCCCTGCATATTCACAGTTGTGGAACGCAGCTGCTTTGAGTTTTGCAACAGCGTATTTATGATCAACATGACCCATGGGCGGGCGGGCGGGCCCACTTAGAGAAGCCCACGTGTGCCATGTGGCAGGGCTCTCAGTGCCACCGCCATCACGTGTGGCATAGGTTCGCCACCACTGCTCTAGAGTCTTCTGATTATGGTTGTCATTAAAGGATATAAATCATATGCTCATATGTGGAAGGCTGTTACACATGAGCCTGAAGATGGTAAGTGAGATTTTACCAAAATGTCGCTACAACTTTAAAAGCACAACTATGAAGACATGGGAAAATACTTGAACAAAGCATCATGACATACACATAAATACCCGCAAAAACATAAGAAAACACACACATACACACACACACACACACACACACACACACACATTTTGACACTGAGGACTTCACAGTTTCTGTCTAAAATGAATAAACAGCAGAAACCCCTGAAAATTCTATAGACTGTGCCAGTTATCTCTACTTAAAATATTGCTGTTGTTCAAATAATTTCTCATTCAAATTTATCTAATGTTCTTTTCCATTGCAATTTTGTATTGTTAATCACCTGGAAACATATAGCTGACATCTGGATTAAATATTCTGAATTATAGGAATCTGTCCATTTCTTTTAAATGTAAAATGAAATTATTTTCTCTGTGATGCTTTTTAAATGTTAAAACATTTCTTGGGAGCTATAAAATTATTTGATTTGATGTATATATTTTGTGTAATCTTAGTCACCAGTCAAACTAGGGTAACAAGAAGCAGCAATCTGACTAACAGTTCCTAAAACGTCATACTGAGTGTTTGTTTTCTGACCTTGTAAACAGAAACATTTGTACAGTGACATTTAATCACTTAAATCAACTAAGGACGATTTCCAAAACAACTCACTTGAGAAAATCATTGAATGTTGTAGTTTAAGGGGTGATCAGGATGTTGCAGAGCTTCTACAAGTTGTACTGTTGAATCTATTACATAAAATCATTACGAAGCTTTATTTATAGAAACATTTGCAAACCTATATGACCTATTCACTTTCCCCCAAATGGTTTGTGGTTTTTTGCCTCTATATACTGTGTAGAAGGATGCACTCTTATTCACTAGAGAGACAGAGAGATGATGTGTGTGTGAGAGAGAAATAGATAGATAGATAGATAGATAGATAGATAGATAGATAGATAGATAGATAGATAGATATAAAAAAAGAAATCCCCATAGACTTTACTCTGCTAGTCATTGCCAACTCTAGGGTGCTCATTTGCATTTCAAGACCATTGAGCCAGCACATTTCTGTCATCTGGCCAGCATGACGTCATGAAGTGCTGTTACCTTCCCATCAAAGTGGTACCTATTTATCTGCTTGCATTTGCATGCTTTCAAAATGCTAGGTTGGCAGGAGCTGCGGTTATGACAGGAGCTCAGCCCATCACATGGTGCTCAGGTCTTGAATTTGGGCTGCCAGCCTTCCAGATGACAAGCCCAGCATCTTAACTCCTGAGCCACTGCAATACCCATAGATAAGCATAGATTGTAAGAATTTGGAGAAAGAGCAGGGTGTAAATGAAGTTTCCAGATTAACTCTCAAATGCTAAAGTATATCCTTCCTTCCTTCCTTCCTTCCTTCCTTCCTTCCTTCCTTCCTTCCTTCCTTCCTTCCTTCCTTCCTTCCT
>JANHFR010004935.1:280894-294472 GCA_032468015.1 Mimophis mahfalensis | reverse complement strand
ACCATGTATGTAGCAGGACTGTATTACTATTATCCTTCTCATTTTTCCTATTACCCACTCCTATTGGTCTCTTATGACTATCACTTTGTTTGTTGTATCTTATGATTCTTGATTTATTACTTGTATATGTACTGTTTGTATGTGTACTCAGAGTTTATTCACCGGGACAAATTCCTTGTGTGTCTAATAATTCCTTGGCCAATAAAGAATATTCTGTTCTGTTAATATTAATATTATTACTTGATATCCTCAAAGGCCAATGATGAGACATTTTTTTTAAAATTCAATTTATATGCCGCCCTTCTCAGAAGACTCAACTTTGAGCCTGGTGAGAATCGAACATGCCTTAATTACAAGGCCACTGGCTGCTAGGCTAATTGCTTAAATTCTGAGCCACCAGAACTCCATGGCTAGCCACAGGATCTGGCATGTCTCTATGACTATCAATGGGCAAGTTGTTTTCATGAATGTTGCTGTCCTGAAATCTCCTTTTTCTAAGAGCGAAATAAAATAGGAAAAAATATAGTCACCCAGGCTTCATTTATTCATGGGTGGATGTTCAATATTTTCAATCTAAGGAATGCTTTATCTTGCCCAGGATCCCAAAAAGTCTGTGAAAAAGGTCTGAAGCTTACAACAGTTTCTGTTACCCACTTAGTTGAAAAAGGCTGAGCTGACTAGCTTCCTTTTTTTTCCCCCAGACTCAGTTTTACACTGTGAAGTAAGCTATGAAATATACACTTGATCTGGGAAGAACATTATAGTAATGTGCCAATAAACTGTGATTCTGTTGTCTTGATTTGATTTTCTTTCTTTGATACTGTGTTTCTCAAATCAAAACTGCCTAAAGGATTATGAAAGATTAGAACTCTTGTCTAGGTTTCCACTTGCTCCAAAAATAGAAGGCATTTTAAGTGTTAAGAGCCTGGGGGGGTCAAAAGAATTTTGGAGAATGTGTGTGTTTTATAGATATTAGCAAAACCTTTACTGCAGCAGTAATAAAAATGGAAGTAAAAATGTATTTTGAGAAGGAGAGATTCTAATTAACTTAATATAACTGCCAAAGGCCAAATTTTCCTGTAGGTTACTTCTGTCTTAGGGTATCTAAACCTGTTGTATGAAATTCAGGTGCAGGGTTCTGTTTTTTTCTAACAAGCTATAGTTATCATTTGCCCAGGCTATAATATAGTATAGTATAGTATTGTATAGTACAGTACCTTACATTACAGTACAGTACAGTATAGTATGCTATGCTATGTTATGCTATGCTATGCTATGCTATGCTATGCTATGCTATACTGTGGAAACTTGGTTCGCGAATGCTCCTGTTTGCAACCAAATTGGTTCATGTCCCAAAAAGCCACCTGAGTTTTGAATCGGTTCATGACTCAAAATTCAGGTGGCAAACAACCACAGTGTGGAAAGATTCCTTCCCATGCCAATTTCCCCTTCTGCATATGTGCAGAATTGTCTGTGCTTACGCAGACAGTTTCGCTTCTGTTCACAACCAAATCGGATTGCGTCCGAAGTTGGGGATCAGATTGCTATCACAAACTGAGGTTCTACTGTAGTATAGTATAGTATAGTGAGCTTTAAAAACCAATCCTTTTAAAATAGAAAAAGAAAGGGTGAAGCGCGAAATAGAAAGGGTGGAACATTATTTGGACATTAATATACATTTTGCTGAGTGGTTGGAGCCAAAATTGGATTGCTTTGTTTTCTTTGACTATTTATTTATTTTATTTTTATTTATTTATTTATTTATTTCATTTATATACCGCCCTTTCCCTGAGGACTCAGGGCGGTTTCCAGAGAAACAAACATAGAATACAGAATTAACGAAACAAAAAGAAACAAAAAACCCCCCAATCTTTTAGTCTAGACCAGCCAATGCGAAAAGGAAAGTCTTTAGCTCTTTGCAGAAGGTTCCAAGATCCGGAGCTTTTCGTAACTCGGTCGGCAGATGGTTCCACGAGGTTAGTGCTCCAACCGAGAAGGCCCTACCCCTAGGGGCCGCCCATCTGCATTCTGTAATTGGTGGCACTCAAAGACAAACAATATATTCCAGAAGAAAGCAGCTTAGATCAAGGACAAGGGGCAATAAGGTATGGCAGATTCCCACTTCCAATGTTCCTGTCAACCCTGAAGCTGACCAGACTGAAGCCATTTTGACCACTTCAGTGTTGCCACAGTAGAGTCAGAGATAGGAAGGGGGATTTGAGATAGAGGCGATTCTGTAGTCAAAACAAAATATTTTCTCTTGGGAACCAAGGACATTCTCCCACCTGGTCAGAGGAAGCGGAGTGATGCTGCCCGATTATCAGACTGCATGGTGATTGGACCATGTAACTGATTGTTTTGAGAAAATAGAAATATTGTTATTTTTAATTAGGTGAAAACCATGGGAGTTTTCAGAGTTGATTTTCACCAGATATGTGCCAATATGATATTTCCAATAAAGTTATTCTTTAAGGAATCTACTTGCCTTGGAGTTTTGCTTCATATGGATCTTTTATTTGGAACCCTGACAGTTACATCTTTTCAGACCAACTCTTTCTGATGTCGGGAATCCTCGCTTCCAAAACTGATGCAATGAGAGAGGAGGTCCATTAGACCCTTGGTCCCATGTACCTCCAGCATTCCCCAAATGCATCCTAAACTTCTTCTGAAGAGTTAAAAATATGGATTCTAATCCCAGAATCTTTTTTTGAGCCCTAATTTGTAAACTGTCCCATGGTGATGCCTGTTCTGACCTAGGTTTCCCAATAAGCATGAAGCCAACACCTCACACTGAAAAAAACCCTTTTATTTTATTTACAGTTTATTTCTCCCCAACTGTTTTGACCTAGGCTTCCTAATAAGCACAAAGCCAACACCTTGTACCAAAAAAACCCCCCTTTTATTTTATTTACAGTGAATTTCTCTCTAGCAAAATCCCAGCCAACAGTTTTTCAAAGAGTTCTTGATTACAGACCTTTATCAGGCTTGGAGAGCTTCCAGGCTGATGTAGTTCAAACACTACTTTGCAGCAGACAAGACCTGGCACATAATCAAGAATAGATTCTCACTCTTAAGAAATGGAACAAATTGTTTCCTGCAAACACCACTCCCCTTTCGCTCCTCTTTATTCCTTAGAGGAGTGGCCATTCACCATCCACGTGTGGCTTTACTCCCAAGTTGAGCCCTGTTCTTTAGCTGTTCCTGTCTCTTGGCAGCTCTGTGCATGCATGCCCTGGGAATAGGCTCCAGCTGTTCTTCTGCCTCACTGATGTCCAACTCACAAGGCAACTTCTAACTGGCAGATGGCCCTGGCCCTATCTCTGCCTCTGATGCAGAGCCCTTGTCTAAGTATTCCACAACTAGCCCAGGTTCCTCCTCAACCTCTCCACTGTTCAAATCTGCTACCAGCTCTGCTGGCCACTGGCGAGCCACAACAATGTCTTCCTACCTATTTCCTATTGCTATGTTCTTACCATGTCCTATGCTTATTTGCTGAAATCCTGAGACTTGACATTTAGATTGATCTTGGCTTCTTCTTTTTTTTTTGGATTCTAACTTTGTGTGACATTTCATCTCTGCTTGAATCTCATGTATGATTCTTAGTTTGGCTCCTGACCCTGCTGTGAGCGTTCTGCTTTACTGATTATCAACAGTCTATCCCAGCCCAAGGCAAGAGTCTATGGCTGAGAAAGGGCTCTCTTCCTTTCCAATTGAATTAATCAGATCACAGGGCAATAATTTAGAATGCAATTATAGAATGAGAACAGTTCCGGATGTTTTCATCTTATTCCATTTTTGAGTTCATTCCTAATATACATTGTTCTGCATCTGTGGAAATTATCTCTTTTGAGTTGTAAACTGCAAATTTATTTCAGTTTAAGAACATAATTTGGTTATACCAAGCTTGGTTCAAGTAAACAGGTAATATAAGCAAGTTCTGTGGAATACATCAATAAATATTTCAATGAATACCAAAAGAGATATGTGTTTATAATTTCACCCAGAGCATCATGGCTTGTCATTGTGTATACTGCAATAATTACATTCTGTGCTTATATTTTATTCATTTATTTTCTTCTCATCTTTCTGTTGCTAGTGAAAGCTGGTGGTGAAAGCTAGTTCCTTAGTCAATAGAAGTCACCTTTTTAGTGTTCTTCTAACCCATGCTTCTAAAAAGGGGATGGGAATCTTTTGTGATTTATCTAAGACCCTGAACACATCTCCATCACTTCCAATCCCCACTTTTGGGGGAGCACAAAGAATCACAGATCTCAGCTGCATAGGGTTAAATCATTTGCCAATCTAAAGGGGGGGGGAAATCTTTTTTGCAAATTGTCTCAATGGTGAGATAATATTTTCATGTATAATTAAAATAAAACATATGCATTCAAGGGAATGCATAACATATGTTGTATTTCAACCAAAATGGTATAGTCTTCAAGTTAATAGTCAGCCCAAAGAGAAAGTTAGCCCAAGCAGAATCCTTCCTTGGGGAATTCTGACATTCATTTTCATTGTAGTGTATCCTACCTCCACCGCCACCTCCAATGTAAAATGATAACAGTGTGAAATATGTACAGTGGAACTCTACAAGCTTTGAACATGATTTGGAAATGTGCTTCGGATTTTCTACAATCAATCCATCAGAACAGCCTTTTTCTCTGAGTGAGCCTGCAAATGGTGCTGCTGCTTTAAAAGTTGGATTAATTTTAATGAATGGACTTCTTAAAGCAGCAGCACATTTTTCTAGGCTCATTCAAATGCTTAAAAAGTTAGATTGCTGTAATGAACAGCATGGAGATGATTAACTCGTGCTTGTGCAAGATCTGAAGCACTTTTTTGAAATAATTTTTTATTGAAGTGTGCATAGCTCTAAAGCACAACCATCCCAAACTCTGATAAAATACGTGATAAAATAACCAAGAATCAACATTTTTCAAAAATGCCACATTTATAAGAGGTGATGTTTTCATTATACTGACTTTGAGTGTGGTTTCATAGAAATAAATTCATTTAGTTCATGGAAAATGACCTTTGAATAAATGGGCACTGAATTGCCTACCGGATTGAATTGCTTTGGGTTATTTGTTTCTTGCCTCAATCCCTTGGAATATTTTATGGTAAAAAGAAATTCAGATATTTGTATGTTAAGGGAAAAAAATACACTTTCAGCACTACAGTTGCTGGTACATACACCTGAAAAGGATAACTTTTACTGGATCAAGCAGGCCCAGAGTAGGTTGTGCATGCAATGTCAAAGAATATATTCTTAAAATGAGTGGAATTTGAGCTCATATTTTGAAATATTTGAGCTTTTAAGAGATAAAATGCCATTAAGCTTAAGAGCATTCATGGGGGGAAAGGTGTTTCCAAAATTTATATGGTGTGCACGATTGAACAAAGTTTTGCCACTTTTTCACACACACACACACACACACACACACACACAGGTAAAGGTTCCCCTTGCACATACGTGCTAGTCATTCCTGACTCATCTCTGTTTCAAAGCCAAAGAGCCAGAACTGTCCGAAGTCGTCTCCATGGCCATGTGGCCGGCATGACTAAATGCCGAAGGCACACGGAACGCTCTTACCTTCCCACCAAAGGTGGTCCCTATTTTTCTACTTGCATTTTTACATGCTTTCGAACTGCTAGGTTGACAGAAGCTGGGACAAGTAATGGGAGCTCACTCCGTTACACAGCGCTCGGGATTCAAACATGTGTGTGTGTGTGTGTGTGTGTGTGTGTGTGTGTGTGTCTTCTCAGGTTTTCGCAGGCGTGTGTATGTGAAGGGTTCGAATCTCCAGTTTCTTCCTGCGTCATTGAAAGATCTTTAAAATGCTGGCTAAAATCCTAGCTAAAATCCTTCAAAATCCCAACAAAACGTTTTGTAGGGTCTTTTTAAATTCTGGCTAAAATCCTAGCTTAACACTTTAAAACTTTTGGCAATATTTCGATAAGGTCTCATTTATCATCTTCTGGCCTCTATATTCAGTTTGGAAGTTATGAGTGTGCTCTTTTTTCTGTATTCACTGATGATGATATATGCTGATTGGCCTGTATCTCTGTGTTCTGATTAGAAGGCAGCAGTCTCACCCTGGCTGTAGCCTAGCTATGTGTCAGTGGCTCCGCCTTCTCCCTCTCTTTGTTGCTAGCTATCATGTGCAGCTCTATATTTTGATTGGAGGGTAGCAGTCTCATCTTGGCTGCAGTGGCCCCACCTTCTCTCTTTCCTTGTTACTGGCCTTCATCTGCAAAGGGGAAAGGATTTTGATAGGCATCACAGCATCACTGGTTGTTGCTTGGAATCTATGTTTGTCACTAGCTTTTGATGTTGAGACTCATGCTTCCCTCAGTGCAGGTCTCCAGATGCTTGACAACCTGGAGGCATCATCCCGTTTGTTCATGTTATGGGGTCTCTTCAATTTTGATCACTTCCCTAATTATTCTATTTTTGAGATGTTCCTCTTATGCCACTGTTCTAGTGTTGTTAAAATCAACGTCATGTCTTGTGGTCTTTATGTGTTGTACACGTAAAGAAGAAGTTCTCTCTTCAGTTCTTACTACATTTTTATGTTCTTCTAAACACACACTTATTCATCTATTCATCAATGTAAGACGACTGGCAAGAAGCACATGGCACTTCATATATCCCTTGATTTTCCAGCTCACTAGTTCACTAGTTAAATAATCTCTGTTAATTTTGTGTTGTGGGAAAGATAGGATGAACATGGGCATCGCTGAAGAATCCTATTTATATCTATGGGAGATTCTCAGTCATCCAGATCATGGTTATCCCAAAAGTGCTTTTTCAAGAGGCAACTGGGCTTTCTTTGTTTTTTCTTTGAAGACGTTTTGCTTCTCATCCAAGAAGCATCTTTGGTTCTGGATGAGAAGTGAAACGTCTTCAAGAATATGGGGAAGCAACTACAAATACTTTACGCTACATATAAGAATGTGTTACAAATCAGTGCTCACCTCCCAGTTCTTAATTTCTAAAGCTGCGCATCCTAAGTATTTGTGAAATCTGGAAAATGAAGAGTGAAATTTTAGTGAGGAAGTGGGATGGGGGGAGGCTGAGATATGGCAGCTTTTGTTTTATTTTGATTGCTTCTGAATTGAAGATTAAAAAGCTGGGTGTTATATCTTCTTTTGCTACAAAGGTTATAGGAATTGTGTTATCCCGAATGGCTGGAATAAAGAATGGCTGATGTTTGCTATAACAATTACATGCTGTAATGTCTGTTGTCTGAAATTAAAAATTGATTGGTCTAATCTCCCAGGGTAAAAATGCTATGAGGATGAAAGTAGTTGATCTGGGGTAGTAGCTTATATCTGGTTTAGTATTTTGGACTTACGAGACTTCATCTGTCACCTGCTCCTCAGAATTATAATATATTGCATGAACTGGAATTTTTTGATGCTATGAGTTGTAGTTAACATTGGGGGTGGGAATTAAAGGCCAGAATGGGTTGACTGGAAGTCCAAAGTGATTGAGGAAGAATTTTCAGGGGGATGTTCATTATGTTTTAAATTAATTCCACTGTAGTTCTTATGCTATAACGTTTCTTTCCATTTCATGTTTCAAAATAATGCCACATATTTTCAGCCACTGTGATGAGAATGGGCCTTGGAGGCTGCATGTCATTTGGCCCTAATACTTATACATGTAGGTATTTATTTGATTTATTATTATTATTTGCCATCTTTTAAGAGGCCTCCACTGCAATCGACTCTGGGCAGTTTACAAATTCTGGAAGCAATTAAAAAGAGTTAGAAACATAAAGCATGGACGATTCAGACTGAAACAACAATATCAGTGACAAACTACACCAAGAGCCCTACAAACCTCAGATCTGAGACCAAATCCAGGACTTTCTGGAATCCCTAGGGGGAGGATGCTGTCTAAAAGCTGAACATTTATATGATGTTTTTTGGTGGAATAGATTATAATATTTACCCAAATACATTTTAACATTTCCTATAGTATAATATAGTCCACCACTTCTGTGGTTCTTACAGAGTCCCTACTTATTGGATAAATTTTTATAGTAAGTCAAATGTCATTGACTTATATTATTGAAACACAACCCTGTGTCTCATTTTTAATCTAAATATTTTTTTAATCCATATTGGAGAGTGGCGATGGAGATTGTTAAGCAGACATTTCAATTGATTTCCTAGGTTTTATTGGACATGACCTCAAGGTATAATTGAAAGAAGATAAATAAATCAGACAATAGGGAATCTGATTTTGTTGTGCTACACTTCCAATTAGCTCCAGCCAACAGAGCCAGAAGCAAGAGATTCCCAAAGCTTGGAAAAGTAAGAACAAATAAAGGTCTTTTTCCATTATTTCTAAATGAATAGATTACACAGAACAAAATTAAGGTAAGAAATTAAGATATGTCAGGACATCGTAGGATGGGAAAATGAATATTTTAAAAGACCGTACAGGGAATGCATGTAACATAAATGTGAAACATTTAAGGTGATAATAAACATTAAATTAGGAGGGAGGGCAGCTATGGCAGCTTTAGGACTTGTGGACTTCAATTCCCAGAATTCATTTGGGAGTTGAAATCCACAGATCATAAAGGTACCATTGTTTCCCACCCCTGCATTAAACCAATGAGAAATGGACACTCTGTAGTTCTGTGAGTCAGGCCCAACAATAATTGTTAAATAAACTTTTCTCTTTCCTTGAGGACTCCTTCTACACATTGGAAAGTGGGAAGCAGAGATTGCCTGAGACAATAGTCAAAGGTATATGGGAACTGCTTAATGACCCAGATCTACATTGGGCACTTTTAACCAGTCATCCACCACTTCCTTGCATGATGCTGCTAGCTGAGCTACACCTACATTTATGGTGTCTTTCCAACAATGGCCTTTGACTCCCTTTTGGCTACTTGTTGTGACAATTTCAGACATTTAGATTTGCTGAGTTTCTCAGAAATAATATAGTGCTTCTAATTTCTGTTTCTGAATCCGATTCGGATTTGAAGACCTATCACTTGTTTGTGTAAGACCATGTCTTCATCATTCTTCTGGATGGAATCTCTAACTTTTCATCCTGAAATGAAATATCTCACTTTACAAAATCCCATCTCCATTCCCAGCATTGACTCAAAAGTGCTTGCTTTTTTATTCAAAAGACAACTGGACTGTTTTTTTGTTTGTTTGTTTGTTTGTTTGTGGAAGAAAAAGAAAAATATTCTTATCCAAGAAACTTCATCAGTTCTGATGGGGAGATGGAAGGAGAGGTACCAATAGTTCAGACTGGATGGCAGGGGTGTATGTGAAAAGCTAGGTTCTGGTAGGATTTGGCGGTGGGATGGAAGGACTGTATTTCTTTGCAGTCATCTGGTTGTTACTACTCTCTGAGAGCTGTTGAGGCCACGGGGGTTTTCTGTGCCCTCAGCATCACAGGGCCACACAACAAATATAGAACTATTGTCATTCCATATGTTAAAGGAATGACTGAGAAGCTCAGGGGGATTTTCAACAACACAACATACATGTATGCTTTAAACCCAAATACCAGGGGTGGTATTTGCTGGTTTGGTGAACCACCCTAAATTATCTTCACTGGTTCACCAGAACTGGGCTGAACCAGCTTAATACCGCCACTACCTGGATGATTGAGAATCTCCACAGCCATTTCCCAACAGTGAAATCCAAATTCCAGAATGCCTTTCTTTGCTGTTTGTTTTCCAAAACCAGACTTCTATTCTTTTTCAAAATCCTCATGAAACAACCTTCTCCTAGGATAGCAATCAAGTCAAGCCTCCTGCCTTTGCTGTTTATTGCTTCACTGTTATTAAATCTTTCAGGAAGGAAAATCCCAATTTGGGGTGTGTGTGTTGTGGTTTTTTTGTTTTGTTTTTGTTTTTTGTAAATGGTCCAAAAGGGGGAGGAGGCTGATATTTCCAGTAAGAAGGCTAATAGAAAAGCAGATAAAATAGCATGTCAGATTAATCAAACTATCAACCTTTATTCAGCTAAAGGGTACCTTCTGGTTTGATAGGAAGGCCGTAGTTTGTCTTGCAACACTTGACAAAATGATGAGGAAGAGGTAGATTTGGCTGAAGAAGCATCTCCTAATGTTGCAGTTTAATATTGCAGTGAACTGTTAGGCTAGGAAACCTTCATTAAATTGACTTAGTGGGTGATTCATGCTTCCAGTTTCATTCCTGAAGGGCTCATTACTTGATTACTCAACAGTTGGTGGTACACAGCTGAATGTGTGAACTTGAGGCTTTAGCACTTGATTACGCAACCAAAAGCACAGTTGTGGGCACAGCAAAAATAACTTTGTGCATCTCTGTATTGAGCTTTGGGAAGCGCAAGAGCCTTTAGTGCTGGGACGCTCTGAGACCTGACATGCCGAAGACACGCAGCAGCTCTCAGCAAGAGTTACATAAATATATAAATCTGAAGTGACACAAAGAAGAGCAGCTGCCTCCACAAGGAACTGTAATGGAGCATAACAAAGCATTGTGAGAGTTGTTTCTTAATCCACAGTTTGCTTCAGAAGATTGACTAAAGAGAAATTCACATAATTCACCACAGGTGATCTCTAACCTTATTAAGCTACCCCTGCTGATACTGCCATTGATTACTGAAGCTCTCTTCTAATCAATCTGTTCAAGGTAAACCATACCTTTGCCAAAACAGAGGTTTATTGCATTGCCTCCCACCGCCTCCACACAAAGCTTTATACATGAACAAGTAAATGTTAGATCCGTGCTCACTTCAAACATGACTTGGAAGAAGTGTCCTGGGTATACTACAAGGGGAACACCTCTTCAGCAAATAGAGATAAATCATTCTCAGGCATGGGTGTCAAACTCGATCAGGCATCGTGATGTATCGCAATGTTTTCTGCCTTCGCGGAGCCAGTGGGCATGGCCTGCACATGACACATCCGCCCCGCATGCCTCCAGTTTGACAGGCATGTTCTAAAGCAAGGGTGTCCAACACTGGCAACTTAAGACCTGTTGACTTCAAATCCCAGAATTGGCTGGATGGGGAGTTCTAGGAGTTGAAGTCCATAGGTCTTAAAGTTGCCAAGGTTGGACAGCCCTGTTGTAAGGATAAGGCTTGTGCTATATTGAGGAAGGCAGTGCTACCCTTAAACCAGCAGCACTATTTTACCATAGCAGCAACTCTGAACCATTTTTGAAGTGGGAACAGTCCTATTAGTCAGTAATGTATTAGTCAGTAAGACTAGAACCTTTCCCCAAAGGTTACACAACAGTCACTACCACCAAACACCTGCCAAAAGCTCCACGGGTTGTAAAATATTAACATCTGGCAAGCCACTCTACTTAGTCTACCAGACCACCATCAACACTACATATTCACCCCCAATCTCACCATCCAAACCAGGGGTGTCAAACTCACATCGTTATAGCAGCATCACGTGACATATCAGGGACCCCCCCCTTTAATAAACCAGGAATGGGTGTGGCCAGTGCATGATGTATCCCGCCCATGGGCTGAGAGTTTGACAGCCTGATCCAAAGGGGAAAAAAATGGTGACTCATATATCTCACATTCCATACACCAGACCTCCCTTGATTAATTCTACTAGTAATGCCTTCCTTACTAGATCTCTTTCTCATGTAGCCATAGCTTTAAAATGAGTTTATGACCCTGAGTAGTTTTTAATGACCCTGACTAGTTTTTCTCTTTCATCAAGTCCCTCACCCTGACTGCTTTAGAAGTAGGAGCAACTAGATATCAAACAGCACCCAATTTTCTTCAAGAAAGTGCTTAGCCCCCCTATTTCATGTAGCATCTGATTCACATCAGCCATGGTGGCATTTGCCATGACTTCAACATTTACAGGAGCCCTGTCAATCTTGGCCATCACCACCCATTGTTCCAGAGAGAAACAACATGAAGCAATGATATTTTGTGTTTTCAGTCTGTTTGGCCTTTGCAATTGCCTGATGTTTAGCTCTCTTAGTTTTCTTTCTATGCCATCATTTTCAACTCCCCACAGTCTAAAACAATCCCCCCTCTCTCCCCTTGCCTCAATGCCATCCTTCCATTCACTTCACAGTCATTACAAAACAATTTTTTCTACTTGCCTTCCATCAAACCTGTTGAGTTGTGGGTTCAGAGATTTAACAAAAAGTGGTTTATTCAGCTCATAACAAGATCAAACAGCAATTCTTTCTCTGGCTAAGCTTATAGCCTAACATATAGATATTTATACACTTTTTGCTGCTCTCTGATTGGCTGCATATTTTCATGCTGTGCTTTGACCAATCAGAGGCAACCATTTTAGTGATGCCCCATACTTTGTAGCCTAGCCTTGCACAGGGGGAAAGTCTTCACTCAGGGACAGCACTTTGTGATGGATACATTTGGGCAGCAAATTCAAATCTTTTCAGCTGGTTGTTAATACACTACAAAACCTCCCACTTGGACTCATAGAAAACCTCTTAATACCTTTCTGCCCATCTCAATTCTACCACAGGGGTGTCCAACCTTTGCAACTTTTAAGACATCTGGACTTCCAATTCCCAAATTCCCCAGCCAGCACAGTCCCCAGCCAGCCAGAGTTGAAATCCACAGATTGGATATCCCTACCCCAATTCAGTAAATTCCAGCTAGGCATTGAAAGCAGGGAAGTGAAGACTGCTAGTTCCATGCTATTCCTAGATCTGTGACTTAATCTCAGTTTTTCTACCAAAGTACAAGCAGCTCCAAGCCAGCAAATTCAATGGCAGTCTAGTCAATGACAACCCTTTGAACAAACACATTCTAACCAAACAGTAGACACCAAAGCTCTGTTTCTGCTCTTGCTTTTTGCTGAGCATGACAAAGCTGACAGGTGCTGAATCTATTCCTTTAAAAGCTTCAAAGGGCCTGCTAGATCAGTACTTGGATCAATACTCGGCTGATTTTCCCCCCTCCAAAAAAAGCAGACCCTGCACTTCTTGAAAAAACACTTTTTTAATTTATTCAAAATCTCCAAACAATGTCCTAATGAGCCTAATTTTTATCATTGGAATGGTGTGCAACTAGTATCTTCTTTTTGAAATGTTTCCAATCATCTTGCATTTCTTTTGACCTAGTGATTTCTGTTCTTGGCTCCTACCTAGGAATTCAATGTGAAATGGCCACTTTCTCTCAAAGGTCTTTCTCCCGTTGCTTTTTTCTTCTTCTTCAGCTAGCAGGTACCTCCTCTCTATGTTTAGGCCCAGATCTAAAGTGTAAAGATATTTTTTTAGGTCGATGGATTGTTTTCTCCTATACTGTATCACATTTAACAGCCAGTCACATATAATAAATAGATTTTTTATTATACAATAAAGATATAACTATATACAAGAATACTCATCTAGTCTTCGAGTCTTATTGCCTGTGTCTATATTTCCTCAAGAAATAAAGCTTCTTAACTCAGCCACCTATGAGGCTGGAGTTCCAAGCCCACAGTGCTATCACTGGAGTGAATTCATTAGGAACGGGCCAACTCCACCAAGGAGACCTTGGTGGAGCAGGCTGCAAGGACTTAGCCTAGCAAGCCAGCTGCCTGTAATTAGGCATGTTCGAATCTCA
>JANHFR010004935.1:256065-266110 GCA_032468015.1 Mimophis mahfalensis | reverse complement strand
TAATGAGCAGGCATATGCATGGAATGAGGGCTGTTGCTTAACACATTGTAAGCCGCCCTGAGTCTTCGGAGAAGGGCAAGATATAAATGAGATAAAAAAAATATTATGAAGTGGTAAGTGTTATTGCTATTGCTATTTTAGTTGAAGGCTTTGGGGCGAGGAAGGTTTAATGAAATTAAACAGAATTCAATCCTTTGATTTTATTTTGTTTGCTACCCAGATGTTCTTGATTGATAGGTGGACATAAAAATTGGATTAAGTAAACAAACCATAAATAATAAACCAAATTTGCTAATGTATAATATCAGCATTCTTGTGTGGTAACTGAAACAGTGGCATTAATGCATTTCAATTTGCAGTATACATACCGAAATTCAATATTAACCAAGATAAAGTTACAAAATTACAGCAACTCTATTAGTCAATAAAATTAAGGATTCCACCTCATCGTGCTCCTAAAGGTGTTAATGTGGGTCAACTACATGCAGTTCAAAAAAGGCTGGTGATATTTTGCCACTGCTAAAACACTTGTTATATTTTCAAACAAAAGATTAATAACTGACTCTCAGGTTGTCCTGACATCCCTAACATACTTGATTCTATCCTTTGAATTGAAATGAATGTTATCTCACAAAGGCACTGCATACCAGGCCTGGTCATTCTTGTTGCACTGAAAATGTCTTTTGGAAATCACCAGATCATTGAGGAAATAGGGGCCCCAGTGGCTCACAGAGTAAGACGCTGGGCCTGCGCACCACTGAGGTCGGCAGCTTGGCAGTTCAATTCCTGTGAGTGAATAAACCGCACAGGGACAAGAAAGGAGCCTTTCCCGAGTGCCTACCAGCATTCAGGTTTCCTGTGGGTAAAGATAACACTGCCCAAAAAAATACCTTTCACAGAGGTGATTCCTGGCTAACACATGCCACACGCTAAATAAATAATTGAGGGAATGTGAAGCTAAGCTATAATTAACATACACAGGTAGTCTTTAACCTACAACAGGTTATTTAATGACCATTTCAAGTTACAATGGCACTGAAAAAAGTGACTCAGGACCAAATTTCACATTTATGACTGTTGCAGCAACCCTAGGTTCACCTGATCAAAATTCAGATGCTTGGCAACTGACTCATATTTATGACAGCTGTAGTGTCCTGGGGTCAAGTGATCTCGTTTGGCGTGGTGGTGCAGTGGTTAGAACGCAGGCTACTTCTGCTGACTGCCTGCAATTTGGCAGGCTCAAGGTTGACTCAGCCTTCCATCCTTCTGAGGTCAGTAAAATGAGGAGCCAGATTGTTGGGGGCAATAGGCTGATTCTGTAAAAGCACTGTAAAGTGGTATATAAGTCTAAGTGCTAGTGCTAGTACTATTTTGCAATCTTCTGACAAGCAAAGTCAGTGGGGAACCCAGACTCACTTTACAACCGCGTTTCTAACCTAACAACTGCAGTGATTCACTTAACAACTGTGTCAAGAAAGGTCGTAAAATGGGGCAAAATTCACTTAGCAACTCTCTTGCTTAGCAACAGAAATATTGGGTTCAATTGTGCTTGTCAGTCAAGGATTTCTTGTAGTATAGGTAAAGTCAAGTAAACAGATTATTCTCAAAGTGTGATTTGAAATTAGCCTCTGAGTTGGGAAAACACACAATCCTTCTCCCTTGGCAAATTAATATCACCCTTTCCTGTATAAAACAAACAAAAAACAGTTTATATAAATGCAAAATAGCTTGGAGGTGGGAGGGAAACAGCCATCGCTCTTGGTTCAGATCACTGGCAACCTGCAAATCATTGAGGAACTGCAAAGAAGCTAAGGCACAGCTCTGTTGCTAGCATATGCTAGAGTTAAAGCCAGTAAACAGGCAGATTATTCTCAAAGTTTGATTTGTTTTGAAATTAGCATCTGAGTTGGGGACACAAAATCTTTCTCCCAGCAAATTAAATTCACCTTTTTCTGTATAAAACAAACATACAAAAACAGTTTATATAAATGCAAACTAGCTTGGAGATGGGAGGGAAACAGAAACGCTCGTGTATTGCCCATTTGTATTCTAACTTATAAAAATCCTGCTTAATGATGTGCTAATGAATACTACAACACATATTCTCACACTGGAGGCTGTCATTTCTACATTGCATCTTTTGCTATTAGTCGGCAGCTATTTTAAAACAAATGAATGAAACTTTAATATATTCCTCCATCAAATTTTTCATCTGATCCCCACTGATCCCCACTGGCCTGGTGCTGAAGTATTAATGGCTCACATAACTCAGCCAATTGTGGGGGCACCATACAGACCAGGGAGAATCAATATAGAACCACTCCCTTCTTGTGGCAGTTCAAACTGATAGAACTGGGTAATTAAGCAAAATGACAAGACAGAACACGCACCAAAAATAAATATATGTGAAATTTATAGTAATTAAAAAGAAGTAAAAAAAAACAACAGCAGTAGTTTGGTGCACAACACCAACCCAACCACAATGACATACCAATATGGATGCTCCAAATCAAAGTTGGCCAAAAGTAATAATGTGAAATGTGTCAAGGTTGTATTCACAGATTGGTGGGAGATCCTGGAACAAAGCAGTCAATTGATGTGGGAAAGGGAAATTGAAAAGCAAGAATCTGGACTTAGCTGGTTGGAGAGCAAACTCACTAGTTTCCCATGGCTGTAGATATAGCTAAGAATTTTGGGACCTTCTAAGGGGGGTCAGAGAATGTCTTCTGCGGGAAGGTCCTATGGATGCTAATTTGAAGCAGCTGCTCAATACACATCTGTGGAGATTCTCAATCATCCAGATCATGGTTATAGTACATAGACTAATACAGTTTTGAGGGAGCTTGAAGGTCTTCTAGTCCAACCCACTGCTCAAGCAGGAGACCCTATGCCATTTCAGACAAATGGATGCCCAATCTCTTTTTGAAAGCCTCCAGTGATGGACCACCCACAACTTCTGAAGGCAATTGTTCCATTGGTTAATTGGTCTCACTGTTAGGGAATTTCCTCCTATAGTAGTTCTAGGTTGCTTCTCTCCTTGGTTGGTTTCCATCCATTGTTTCTTGTTTTGCCCTTTGGTATTTTGGAAAATAGTTTGACCACCCTCATCTTTGTAGGAGTCCTTCAAATACTGGAATATTGCTATCATGTCTTCCCTAGTCCTTCTTTTCATTAGACCATACATACCCAATTCCTGTAACTATTATGTTTTAGCCTCCAGCCCCCAATCATTCTTGTTGTTCTTCTCTGCACTATTTCCAGAGTCTCAATATATTTATTTATTTATTTAAATTTTTATACCGCCCTTCTCCCTAGGGACTCAGGGCGGTGCACAGGGCAATTAAAAACATATAATACAAAGATTAAAACAAATATTAAACTAACAGGCCCCAAAAAACTGGTTAAAAAACCCCATCAGTACCCTCCCTCAGCTCAGGCCAGCCATCTGGAAAAGGTATGTTTTTAGCTCTTGCCTGAAAGAGCAGAAATACGGGGCCGTCCTCAGCTCAGGTGGAAGTTGTTTCCATAAGGTGGGGGCACCCACAGAGTAGGTTCTCCCCCTGGGTGTCGCCAGCCGACACTGTCTGGCCGACGGCACCCAGAGGAGGCCAACACTGTGGGCTCGAACCGGGCGGTGAGGAGCTGATACTGGTGGCAGGAGGTGCTCCCGTAAGTACCCCGGGCCATTGCAATAAAGGGCTTTATAGGTGGTAACCAGGACCTTGAGGCAGATCCAGAAAGCAACCAGCAACCAGTGCAGCTCGCGCAGGAGTGGTGTAACATGGGAGTAACGTGATACCCCCATCACCACCCGTGCGGCTGCATTCTGTGCCAGCTGCAGTCTCCGGACACACCCCAAGGGAAGCCCTATGTAGAGGGCATTGCAGTAGTCGAGACGGGAGGTGGTGACCGGAACTGGATGCAGAATTACAAGCGTGGCCTTACTAAAACGTTGTAAAGCAGTACTAGAACTTTGTGTGGTATTGATTCTATCCCTTCATTAATGCAGCCTAGGATTGTATTGGCTTTTTTGGTTGCTGCTATGCACTGTTGGCTCATAGTTAAGTGATTGTCCACTAGGACTCTAAGATCCTTTTCACAGTTACTGGCATTAAGCCATGTTTTACCTAGTCTCTATCTACGCAGTTGACTTTTCTTGCCTAAGTGTAAAACCTTACTTTCCTCTATACTGAATTTCATTTTGTTAGATAGGGCCCCAGGTTCAAGTCTGTCAAAATCTTTTTGGATCTTGAACTTGTTTTCTGGGGTGTTGGCTATCCAAAAGGTGAACTGAAGAAGCTCTTTGGATGAGAAGCCAAATGTGTTCAAAGAATAAAACCAAGGAAGTCCAACTGCCTTTTTAAAAAAGCACCTTTGGGACAGCTAATCAATAACTGTTGGTTGTATTGATGATAAAACTGACTCAGAAGTAGCTCAATGAGATCACGATGCTAGGGGCTACGTAACAATAGGTATGTGTGTGTTGGACTCAATCTTATTGTCTGAGCATATATGCAAATATTATTGAAATAAGAGTTGCAACAATAGTTGGGACCAGAATTTCTGTTGCTAAGCAAGGCAGTTTTAAATCAGTCATAAACGTCTTTATACACCACTTTTTGCCAGGGTTGTTAAGTAAGTCACTGCAGTTGTTAAAGTGAATTTCATGTCATTAACTGAATCTAGCTTTCCCCATTGATTTTTGTTCATCAGAAGCCAGCTGGGAAGGTGGCAAATGGTGATAACATGATCACCAGATACTATAACTATTATAAATATCTACAGGTTGCCAAGCACCTGAATTTTGATCCCATAACCATGAGAATGCTGTGGTGGTCATAGTCCTGGTCTAAAGTCACTTTTTTCCATGTTGTAATTTATTTATTTTATTTATTTATTTAATGAGATTTTTATGCCACCCTATCTCCTGAAGGACTCACGGTGGCTCACAACAGTAAAAACACACAATAAAAAATTTAAAAAATGATTAAATCAGTATCTCATTAAATTTAAGCTAAAAAATTAAGACGTAACAATGCTAAAAAACCCTATCAATCCAGGCTTTCAAAATGTTACTAAAGGTATGATTCTAAGTTGGGGACTATCTGTATTGTGAACTCTGCCCAGGTAACACTGAGAGCAAGGTGGAACATGCATAGAAAAATCACACCCAGGAAAATGGACAAGAGGCCACTTGTGCAGTACAAAGTCAAAATAATTCAGAATAATTATAGCAGCCGGGTGTGTGTATGTGTGTCCCCAAACATGCTTGTATCAGAACAGTTTTGGGATTAGGATAAATGGACCTCATTGTTTCCTCGGAGAAGTATTTGTATGAATATGATTTCGCACCTTGGCTGCTGAGATACCAGCTCTTACTTTTGCCTCTGGCAACAAAATATCTCTGGCCAGCCCTGCATGACCTGCTTCCAAATGATGCTTCACATGAACACCTGGACCAGGTTGCAAAGATGATTTGGACCACCAGGAAGGAAAAAAAAAACCCTCCTCTGAGTAAGGCACAAATTTTCAGTGCTGTGAAGGAATAGGACTAAGGAAAACAAGAGCCGTGCAGAGCAACCACCATGGAAAACCAGAATGGAAAAGAGAAGTATTAATGCTTGATATGAAGGACTAAACTCAGCATTCTTCCAACCCTGCTTTCTTTTCAATGGACAGCTCAGTGTAACGAAGCCAGGTCTGTACTTTGAAAATGTCTTAGGTTATTGAGAAGATTTCCTAGTTGGACCAATTTCCTGGCAATCTGGATGAAGCTAAATATATATATATTACAAACTAGGAATGCTGTGTGCAGAGACAAGAATGCAGATGGTCGGCTGAGGTAGGCCTCAATTTACAATCACAACTGAGCCCCAAGTTTCTGTTGCTAAGTGAGACAGTGGTTAAGTGAATTTTGCCCTATTTTACCAACTTTCTTGCCACCGTTGTGAAGTGAAT
This sequence comes from Mimophis mahfalensis, assembly GCA_032468015.1. NCBI lineage: Eukaryota > Metazoa > Chordata > Lepidosauria > Squamata > Mimophis > Mimophis mahfalensis. The sequence goes on along the minus strand of JANHFR010004935.1, from coordinate 260,152 downwards.
CGCTGCAGTTGTTAAATTAGTAACAGGGTTGTTAAGTGAATGTGGCTTTCTCATTGACTTTGCTTGTCAAAAGACCACAAGAGGGGATCACATGACCCTGGGGACACTGCAACAGTAATAAATATGAACCAGTTGCCCAGCATCCTAATTTTAATTGTGTGACCATGAGGATGCTACAATGGTCGTGTGTGTGAAAATTGCTCATAAGTTGCTTTTTTCAGTGGCTTTGTATCTTTGAATGGTCACTACATGAAGTATTGTAAGTCGAAGACTACCTGTAGTAACTTGCCATAATGGTCATGTAACTCCTTTGTATTAACAAAAGAAAGTTGTGCCTGAAGGTCACCTGTGACTCCTGTTAACTGCCTTGTTCAGTTTCCTTGGCAGCATTTCTGGGGGAATTGGGTCTCCACTGCCTTCTTCCTTGGACTGAGAAAAGTGACTGGTCCAGCTGACTTCCTGCCTAAGGTAGAACTAGAACTCACAATCTTCTTATTTCTAGCCCAGGGTGTCAAACTCAAGGCAGGGTGCCTGGATCTGGCCCATGGGACTTCCCTGGAAACAGTGAAGAACCAGCCTGTGGTGCTTCTGCCAGTAAAAACAGAGCTTGGGAAGGCCGCGTGTGGCCCTCCCAAGCTCCGTTTTCACTGGCAGAGTATTGCAGGAGGCCTTCACAGCTGAAAATGGAGCTCAGGACCCTGTTTTCGCTGGCAGAGCACTTGGGCCACCACCACAGGCACCCCTGACACCACTGACATGAAGTTGGCCATGCCCACCCTTGCCACGCCTACCCCAGCTCCCCAAGGTCAAACACATGATGCGGCCCTCACTGAAATATAGTTTGACACCCCTGCTCTAGCCTGATGCCTTAACTTGCACTTAACAACCACAAACTTGCTTATTTGTATTATTCCTATGCAAACACTAGTTGGACACAATCCTATGTGTATTTTGTAGAAGGGGACCCATAGTTGTGGATTTTTGCAGCTACAGACTATAATCAGATATTTGTACAATGCAATATAAAAGGTCTAATTGTGTGAGCAGAGTGTTAATGAATAATAAACTACCATGCAGTGATGCAGCTATATAATTTTAGATCCTTGATTAATGATTCGGGAGGGGGTTGTAATGCTGCATTTCTAAAAATGCTTCTACATTTATGATTCATTAAAGTGGGTAGAAGTGTGTTTGCCAATCTGCATAAAAGAAGAGATGTTTTTGTCATTTTTAATGCTCTTTCAATAATGATTATATAATGGTTTTAGGTAATGATTGTTTTATTTTACTGTTTTACTGAATTGTGGTCCACTGCCCAGAATCACTTTCCATGAGATGGGCAGCTATATAAATCTAATTGATAAAATAATACATACTTTGATTAAATATAGCATGTACATTTTCTTTTCTTACATAATACATTGCAGTGTATAGAATTAAAATAGATTTTATTGCCCTCACAATGAACAAGTTTCCCTTGGAATGAACACTATTTTCTTGGAGAAGAGCATGATTATTGAAAAATTATAAACTATTTGCAACCATGAGGATTCAAGGCAGGCAGGCAAGTAAGAAAGGATGCTGCAGTGTAGGCAACTGGCAAAAAGAATAATCATGTCACATACTTCATAATGTCATTCCACAAATTACACAATTCATTTACACAATGACATCATGACATGTGCAGCATTACTGGTTTCCTTAACTGTCATGTGCGAAAGTGAACAGAATTGATGATGTGCCTATCTGCCACTATTCCTTTCTCTCATGAATGAAGGCAGAGCAGGACAAATTATATATTGTAAAGATTGCTTGGAGGTGGGAGATACTTTCAGTGTAATCTACTGGATCCCTTGCATGGATTTCCCTGGGACTATGTCGGACAGATGGTGAGGAAGCTAACAAGACTGCAAGAAACAAGCAGCACAAAGAGACCCAAACTCATGATCGCTTCCCATTGCAATGAACAAGGATATACATTCAATTTTGCAACAAATAAGATTGTTGGACGAGCAGGCACAAAAACAGCCAGGAACTGATTGAAGCCTGGAATAATGGGCCCTTTGGGAGTGCTGATTTACAATCAGCTTATCAAGTACTTAGGAGGCGAAGGCTTGGTAGCAAAAGGAAATGACAGCCAATGGCTTAATAACCAGCCATCAACACCCCAATCAACAATTGAAAAGCCACACACAACCAGGCATCATATAAATACCGCCTACAGAATAGCCCAAAGCACACATTGTGCCAATTTCCCTGAGGATGGGCTCCAGCACAAGTCTGAAAGCTTGGAAAACTAAACCTCTGGTCCCAGTGACCAGCCCATATTTGATCCTGCTTTATTCCTTTCAGCTGTCCTTCTCTGGGTGATCCTCCATGAGCCCATAGCTTGCAGAGGCATGGATATAAATTCCAAGCTAGCTCTAGTTCATTCTGGAATTAGATTTTTACCTGAAATTTTGTTTTCACTTGTCAGGTGTATCTAACATTGTCAGAATAGTAAGGCATTTAAATGGTTATTGCTCCGGGGGGAGGGGGGGGATTGCAAGAAAATATTACACAGATAGAGTCTATCTGTTCGATTCCATCTAAAAACACATACAAACTTAGAGATCTAACAGCTGGTGAACAAAAAACCAAAAAGAATAATTGCTGACAAGGGAGTTATAATACAAACTTTAAATGCAAGATTACTGCTGAAAGTATATCTGCAGGATCATAATGTATACTAAATTTAATGCATAATGTTGAATGAAAAATGAATTAGGAGAATTGTTATCATTTCATATTAAGCTGGAGAAACTCATCCATTTGGAAAGAAAAATAAACTGCTGTCTTGGTCTCATATAGCATTATTAGATTAGGACAGATGCTGATGGAGAAAACAACAGACAAATTTATGCAAGGCACAAGTTGATGTGCCTTTGTTGCCCTCTTATCTTAATTGTTGACTGGAAGTATTTTATCAATCCATAATAGTTGGCATCCATTCGGCCACATAATGCAGAGTAATGGCTTTGAAGACAGGAGGATCAGCCACTACTAAGGCAGCTGTCAGATAAAAGGGGCTTGAGCCTGCGCCAAGACATTAGTTTGTGTAAGTATCTCAGAAAAGCTTCTCCCTACATCATACAAAGATACAGATAGTCCTCAACATACACCCAGTGGTGGGAGTCAGCTGGTTTGCACCAGTTCAGGCAAACCAGTTGTTAAATTACACACACACACACAGATATCAAAGTGGATTCCGGGCATTGTGCTGCACTGAAAATGGAGAAACGGGCAACAGAGCAGCCAGTATGAGAGAATGAGAAAGCTGCCTTCCCTCGTGCCACCTGCTCTCTTGCCCATTTCTCCATTGCAGCACAGAGCTCAGGATCCAATTTGACATCACTGGGGGTCATAACAGCCGGTTTGCCCAAGGTCAGGTTGGCCATTGTGGGAGGCTCATCCAGCATTGCGGCAGAACTGAAGGATGGGGATGGGCCACATCTCCCACGACAGCCAACCAGACACTGGGAGAACCAGTTGTTAAATTATTTGAATCTACCACTGCGTACACCCATTTGTTTAGTACCCATTTGAAGCCCTGAAAAAGTGAATTCCAACAGTTACTCATAATTACAACTGTTGCAGTGTCCTCCATGGTCACACAATCAAAATTTGGGCTCCTAGCAACAGCATTCATTAAGGATGGTCACAGCATCCCGAGATCATGTGATTGCCATCCACAACCTTCCAGCCATCAAGGTCAATGGGGGAATCTGGATTTGCTTAATGACTATATGATACACTTCACAATTGCAATGATTCACTTAACAACCCCAGCAGAAAGATTATAAAATCAGGCATGACTTACTTAATGATTGCCTTGCTTCACAAGGGATATTCTGGACCCAATTGTGAAGGAAGGGAGACCACATTCAGACTTAACAAGATTCTTTGACTGCTACAAAAAAAAAGGCAGGTAGTGGCTTCTGTGACATATAAGAGCCGTGGTGATGTAGCGAGTAGAGTGCTGTATATAGTACTTAACTACCAGCTGCCTGCAATTAGGCAGTTCAAATCTCACCAGGCTCAAGGTTGA